>SCDS01001013.1:0-30316 GCA_004149465.1 Drosophila nigromelanica | reverse complement strand
TCAGTTTTGACAAAGTTATGGAAGTTTGAAATATGGGAGCTATGGATCCGAGAGCTTTCCTTGTCAAAATTTTTGCCAATTTTGGCATGATTTTTGACAAAAAATTTGAACCCCTCAGAATCGGGTTTAATGTTGATTTTTATACTAATTATGACTAACACAACCGATTAAATAAAATAAATTGCAATCAAGCGGACATGCAGACGGACAGCATTTGGTAAACGAGTATAAAAATGCAAATGAAATAAAAATAATGTTTTGAAAATGTTTTTAAAGGCATAATAGAGTTATACAGGCAAAATATGGCATCTTCATTCCAAAAATCTGTTAATAATTTGTTTTCAATACTAACTTTTAACGATATTTTATGGTATAAAATATAGCATATAATTTTTATCTATTTTGATTGTTCCGTTTCTTTTAAAGTCTCATTGTTAGTTGAAAATAGAATGCGCCTATTTCGTTTGTGGTTTTATTTTAAACAATATTTGATAACAATTAAACAATAAAGTACTTAGAAGTAGGCAATAAAATACTTGTATACACAACTTAACAATATAGGATCAGCCAGGCTATACTAAAAAAAACTGTACATAACTATATAAACTATTTCTGCTTGCCGTTGAGACGATCCTGAATCTGTTGAAGACTCAGGCCCTTGGTCTCCATCACGACTAAAAGGACAAAGAAGAAGGCTACCACACAGAAGACAGCAAAAAGCCAGAATGCATAATAGGAGCCAAGTGCATCGAGCGCCGGATAAAAGTACGTGACCAGAAAGCCGAGAGTCCAACAGGTGCTGGCCACCACCGACGAGGCAACCGATTTGATATTGGCCGGAAACATTTCACCCAGGACAGCCCAGGGCAGTGGGCCAAAGCCCGTGCAGTATACAATGTTGTAGATGATCAATGCGGGCACCGGCATCCAGACCACACTGGAAATATCGCCGACAACCAGCTGCATGTAGAAGAAGGCGCCCAAGGCCGCCAGACCGATGCTCATGACGCTGGCCGAGATGAGTAGCAATACCTTTCTGCCCAGACGGTCCGCAACGATGGGCGTGAGGCCTGAGGAGCCGACCTGCACACAGCCAATGATTATGGTGGCTATGGCCGGATCCAGTCCGGTGTTGGCGCTGGCAAAGATCGACTGGCTGTTAAAGAGCACCACGTTGATGCCGGAGAGCTGCTGGAAGCAGATGAGGCCGGCGCAAATGAGCAACGCCTTGCGATTGCTGGGGCTCTTGACCAGATCCATCACTGTGCCCTTGCTGGCCATGGCCTCCTCCACATTGGCCTGTATCAGGGCCAACTCATCGTGCACACTCTCGGCGCTCTGGCCACGCAGAAACTGCAGCGAACGCAGCGCGTCCGTCTTCCGTCCCTTGCCGGCCAAATAGTAGGGACTCTCCGGCATAAAGAAGAAGACAACATCTGAAATAATGGGCAGCACAATGCAGCACCACTGCAGCGCCTGGTAGGAGACATAGGGACCAATGGCATAATCATACAATATACCAGCTGCAAAAGACAGTTGCAAGAGTTAGCGATCGGAATCTTGGAGAGATCTGCATCCGGCCATACTCACCGACAATGAAGAGCTGCATCAACGATCCGGTGGCGCCGCGCACATTATCCGTGGATATCTCGCCCACGTACATGGGCTGGACGGTCATCACAAAGCCGACGCCGAAGCCCTGAACCACACGCGAAAAATACAAGATCCACACCTGGGATGCGACCATGTTGAGCAGAAAGGCTAGCACGAAGAACACGCTGCTGGAGAGCAGCACCCACTTGCGGCCAATGCGATCGGCCAGCGGACCGGCCACAAAGGGCGCCACCAGGGCGCCAACTGCAATTAGCGAGGATATCCAGGCATCTTCTTCGGCCGTAATGGGCCGATCCAAGGGCGAATCTGAGGTGTCTGGACTCTTGAGCTTGGGTCCAATTGGTGACGTCCAGCCCAGGCAGGTGCCCACCACAAAGGCCGACAAGTTGGCTACAAATCAAAAAAATTGTGAAAATCACTTTATTTAAATCGCTTTAATTGGCTCACCTGCCACAGCAGCCAAAAAGATGCGACCTGTTTTAACTGGTTCCATGTTTCGCGATATGCCGTCGGCTATCTGAAAGGAGCTGACTTCTGTGTAAGACTGATGCCGTATCTCTTTCAACTGGCTCATTACTGGCAACTGGCTTGCTCACGAGTAGCAGCTGCAAAGAATTTAAAGATTCTCACATTAACAATCAATCTACGTTTGCACCATTTGGTAATTCAATTTGGAAATTGGTTTAATTGTTTGTGAAATTCATTTATTGACTAGGACTGCCGCATTTAAGCCGAAATTGCCCCAGAATGAGCATTGCGTATACGACGCGTTAACTCACTAACAAATTGGACGCGAAGCCATTTAATTGGTTTACGGAAATCATTTCGTTTATTTACTAATTTTTGTTTCACATTGAACCGTAATTTAAATCGTATCGTAATTTAAAACTGTATAGGTAACAAAACGAGCATTAAAATGGCTTTTTAATGAAAGTGAAAAATAATATAAATGATAAAATTCGCACAGCTTTTGCCATAGAATAATCAGACAGAAATTTTAATGAGCCAAATCCGTAAATTACAAAATTATTTTAATCGCACTTCGCACACAGCTAATAACAATTATTGTCTGTCCTACAGTTGACATATTTCACGGGTTTTATGTAACATTTATGGCGTTTGTTCAGGCTTTAGATTAAGTAATAGGTGCACTTGAATCGATTCAATTTCTTAAAACAAGTTTTCACTTCTTTTCATTTTTTGTAAATCCTTACATGAATTCAAAAAAAGAAGAATGCACTAAATATAGCGGTCACGCAAGTCCGGTCGCGATCCGCAAGTCTTAAAGCTGAGAATTGAAATGATAACGCTTACAGCGAGACGCATGAATTTAAAGGTTTTTGTTTTGTATTTTGGGACCTGTATTAAGGCCTTAGGTAAATATAAAATCAATAATATTCACATGCAGCCGGTCAGTGTGTGTGTGTGTGTGTGTGCGTGTGTGTGTGTGTGCGTGTGTGTGTGATGCAACTGTAAGAGCGCAGTATCTTATCAGAAAAGTCACAGTTCCATCTAGTACTCAATCACTGTTACGTTTGTCTGTTCTCGCATCGATGCAACTACTGTGAATTGTCTTTCAAAAATTTTTGTTGTTCACATTGCGCCACTTGTGCATTTTGCACTTGAACTGGCCCAAGTGATAAGGCCGCCATTCTCATCCAATCTCAATTTGTTTGCACAGCTCGACCCACTTCAGCCTAAAGTCGCCAGTTCGAGGAGGGCACACACACACACACACACACACGATTATAGCCCAAATGAATGCATGTGACAGGGCTAACACGAATCAAATAGGTATTCGACCACTTCTGGCTACAAAAAAATGAGTAATTTTTTAATAATGTTCCTTAATTGTTTACATTGCACTCTGCATGGGAATACTAAGAAACAAATGTTGTTACGAAGGTGTTGACATAATTGTTGCAATTGTACTGGCGACAACTATGGATAGTCTAACAATGGAGCATTAGCTACTATTGCTATTGACCAGGAGGTCAAAACATTCATAAGATAGGCCAAAAGACCTCTCTGATGCCAACGCGTGGACTTGACAAAAAGTGTAAAGAGCCTTATTCGATTTGTTGAATTTACAAGATAATTACAAAAGCGTTAGGCATCTAATGAAATCAAAAATAATACCTATTGTAGCCATATTTTAGTACCATAATAAAATTTTAATTGTTTATAAACCTGCAGGCTTTTTCGCGTTAGTCCACTTTTTTTCATATCTGATGGTTTCATTAACAAGTCCTTTACTCCTGTCTATACAATTCTGTTCTCTATGCTAGTAATATGTTTAAAGAGTTCTCTATAAACCAAAAACCATTATCTCTTATACTTTATGTTCCCCTCTCACAAAAACTTTTTGACATTTTTTTGAGTGCCTTCTTCCGAAAGGTTTTTTCCACAACTTGTTCTAATCCGGCAAATTTATGATTACAACTACATTATACACATTGTATATTATATATGTATACAATATATATATGTATATAGTAGCTCAGCTGTGACATATTGACATAAATTGGCAATCAAGTATTTGACACATATTGATAAGATGACAACATATGGCCTCCTGTCGTACAACATTTTGTGTGTCGCAAAATTCGGCTTTAATCAATAATATTTCTAGACATTCATTGATAAAATTCAACAAATTCGACGGTGGAAAATTTGCTATAAACTAGATAAATACCTAATATAGAAGATGTAGCTGGATTTTTTTTTTGTATATATGAGTATAGATAAACACTCGACATCGTAGAAGCTACCAAATAATAATTAATAAACGCCAATGACGTAAGAAGCGGCAATCGAAACGTTACCGAGAGTGAAAATGAGAAGGTTGCGCGTGTTGATAATTTGATTGTGCTGCCAGGCGAACTTACTTACAATTAACAATTAACAATTAACTTGAAAATCATAAGAATAGAACATAACATCAGTGAAATTGAATGGAACTAGGATTACTTTTTGGGTTTTGTTTACATTTTTCACTCAAGATAAGATATCATGATCAAATTGTAATCTATAAAGTTCAAAATACTTCAATTTATAAAGTGTAATAACAATTATTATAATAATTAATAATTAATATATAATATTCATAATTATGTGCACTATAATATGAGCAATAATTCATATTTTTAAAATAATAATAATAATTATATTAACATTAATTGTTCTGAGCACAAAAACATAAGCAAATCAAATTTAAAGTAAACAATTTTGTTTATTTTACGCATTATCTTAAGCTATTTAAATTTAAAAAAAATAATTTAATAATTGTATGGCCCACCATTATTAATAAATTAATTTGGTTATTAAAATGTATTTTCAACTTAATTTTAAGCAACAAATTTGCCTACATTCTTACAAAACATGCTTGTTTAAATTACATTTAAATATGCCAAGTAACTTATACTCACAAATATAAAATAATGCTCCAAAGAATATGTCGTCGTAAAATATTTTCTGAACACAACAGTTAACTTATTGAGCACAACAATTATCCTTTGCAGCTATCAAGCAACCAACTAAATACCGTTAGCTGCGACGACAAGTCAGAACTGCTGACCATGTTAGAAATCAGCCCGGCACTTGATCATGGCCCACAATATGAAGCCCATACATAAGCAGAGCACAGCCGATTACCATTTGGTGTGATAATAATGCTATGAGGGTCTATCATAACATTCCCTATCGTTTGGGACTTCAAATTCACAATTATTTTACTCTAAGTATTTCATTGGAATTAATCAGCACTCAAACAAACAAAACATTTCCATAGTTTCAACAAAAACAATTTCAAAATTGTAAGTCACACATATCACATGCTATATAATTATTTCAGTTATTACATTGTTTACTCACCCATTTTGCCGAAATTATCAATAAACAACACAGCAACAGACAGTTTTTTTATATATATAATTTGGATATATAAGCTGGGTTTCCGGTTGGACTTAAAATATGTTTTGTCACTAACTGGACACAATCCGGATCGAATAGTGTCGTACTTAAGATCAGAGAGCACTGTTGTCTGTCGTTGTCGGAACCCGAATGCTGGCGTTGCGCGAATGGTTTGACGATTTTGTGGGCCTGCTTTAAATATAAAATAAAAATTGAGCCGAGAATTTATGACAGACGCATTCACAGTTCGTGTTTAGTTTAGCAAGTGCGAGTAAGATAATAAGCACAAGTAACTATGGAAACTGCACATGTGCACACTTGAAAAAAATAAGCATGCGTCTTGTACTACTTTTGTGTTTCATTGAAGAACTTTTATTGTTGTGTCCGAATTTTTGTTTTTTAAATATATAACCTCAATTACAGTTCTTAATCTATGAAATTTTGTTCTGCCATTCAGAACGTACTTTCGAGTACATTTACTACTTTGCACTTAGTTGAAGAATTTGGTTCTTATTTATGTAGAATTTAGGATGGATTATGAAATCAAAAATGATTTATTCTATGCTTGTTAATAATATCCTGTTCGTGCTTGAATTGAGCACTCGGCTTTTCTCTGAGTGTATGGTTGAACTATTTTATCGTGTTGTAGCGGAGACAGACGATCGTTGAACCGTTTGAGCTGCGCTTCAAATTGTGCGATTTTTATCACTGCGCCTTTTGTCCCATGTGAACTGGCGAACAAATCACAAACGGCAATAAAATATTCAATTACACTTAATGCAAACTGATAATAATAAAAATAAGCAAAGAATTGAAACAACGTCGGAATTTTAATTCCTGTTCTATCAGCTTAGTTCCGCCCAATTTATTTTTTTTTTTTCGGAAAGCATCTGGAGCTAACACGTTGAGGAAGTTAATTGATATGCAGCAGACAGTCCGATTGGGGGGGTTTACTTATTTAGTCTGTGTCATTTAACGTGACTCGTACAAATCTAAAGTATTATAAATGTGCGTGCCTTAAAACCGCGACAACTAATTAAAATGTCGTCCATGTTGCGTTTCTTTAAATGGAAATTTATTTGCGTCATCGGACATCAGACGCAAACCTCCCGGAATCAGAATCGTTTTTAAATCGGTTACAGCATATAATAAATGATATAATACAATTGATTTCTAAATATAAACAAAACTGAATATTTTAAGAAGGAGGCTCGATTTGATCATGCGTTCGCATAAATTTCAGAAAATAAAAAATTAAGTCGGATTTGAGGTACAATCGCGTTCAACGACGCGTGGCACCTTTTTAGCATATAAACTGGTTTCCAGATGCAATTGGAATATGCGCTAGTGTGATCATTTATAAAATGTGTGTATTTTAGTGATTTTATTTTCATTTTAAATGCAACATGATTACTGATCAATGATAATGAGTAATTTGTACATCAAGTGTAGTAACTTAATTTTTGTTAACGCAATTAAAGCTTTAGACTCGAAACTTAGAATGTGTTTTTTTTTCAGGCAAAGTGTTACGATTTTTGGCAACGCCCAACAGGGAAGTCATTAAATTGGGCAGGAAAAAAACCAATCAGGCCAAATAATTAAACCGCTAACGCCCCCACAAATTGCTTTAGGCTGGTACTGTAAGCAGAGTACTGCGCAGTCGGTTAAACGCGACTGGAATGAACATACTCGTTTTATAGTATCTTTGCTAATGAATTAAATACAATTGGTACATTTTTTATTTTCTACACTTACAATTGAATATATATATATATATATATATATTGAATTGAATATAATACAAGAAAATATAAAAAAAATGAAAAACCCATAAGTTAAAAAACCTTTAAAATTGTTGATGCTAGGCTTTAATTTTATTTAATATTAAAACAAAAATGTTAACATCTATTCATATATTTTGGCTGTCGAATATATTTAACTTCTGCACTCCCATTAGGTAAATTTGCTGGTTCAGACATCATTGTCGAGAGCTAAATAAATCAATCAATTTGTTTGCCAGACACTCTAGGAACGTTTACAATAGTCAGCCATATAAAAACTGATATCCAATGAGCCGTTATCTGCCGGCAATTTGTTGGTGGCTTAAATGGAATTATAAGCACACTTACTGGCAACAACAACAACAGCGGCCACAACAACCTGTTATATATATATATGTATATATATGTAAACAAACAGCCGATTTAGTCATGAGTGCGGGGTGCTTCCAAATAGCGTTTCCTGACATGATGGCGGCAGCAGGCAAAAAAAATGTAATTAAATATTTGCATACCATACAGGCAAAAAATATGCTGGCAATTGAAAAATGGGACCACAACAACAACTTAGTTTCAATTGCCGCTACCTGGCATAGAATCAATTTGCGTCGCTGTGTCGATCTGTCTCTCAATGGGCGACCTTGCCGATGCCCGAAGGCCAAGTGCAAGGCCAACGGGAAGCGAAGAGATTGCGAACGGCGCCACATGTGGGCGTGGCCAGTAGGGCACATCGTCCGATGACAACGGACCAAATTTATTATGACAAGCGCCGCTGATTAGTTGCAAATTTGAAGGGGGCGTTGCCATCGCCAGACGCCAAGTGCAGGCCAGCGAAATCAGTTAACGGCTTATCGGTGGTAGTATATATATATATATATATATATATATATATATATATATATAAATATTTATATGACAGCAGTTGTAATCGTACGATTTATTATTATATACATACATTTACTCATATACATATGTCTTTAAAGCAGCACACTTAACTCTTACATAGAAAATACATTAAAAAGACGACAAAAATAGCTAAGAGAATCGCTCCTTTGGATTATCCAGTCAGAGAGCTGTCAACAGCATTTGGTGGAGTACTTACAAAATAATTTGAACTACACTAATGAAACCATATGATAAATGTTGTACATTTTGCGTGGCACGTGGCGTATGCGTAATGTCGCCCATGACTTACAATTTCCCAACCTTTTTTTGGTCTCGCCTGACGATTTTGCAAGGACTAGAATATCACTAACGCCCATTGAGCCACGTCTGTATTTGGCTATTGGACTTGCCCTTCGTTTCGACCACCGCGAGAGCCACATAAATTGTGGCAACGGCCATGCAAACGGCAAAGAACCAAAATGTCATATCCGAGCCCCAATCGGTGATCATTAGGCCAAAGCATTTCGTTACCACAAACACGCACAGCCAGTTGGCCATGACAGTGAGCGCCACAGCTGTGGCCCGCACATCGGGCAGAAACAGCTCGCCCATCATTAGCCACGGTATGGGACCGTATCCCACCGAGAAGGTAATAATGAATAGTACCATACAAAGCAATGGCAGCCAGCCAATGTGTGAGACATCCTTGCCGCTCTCCTTCATATCGAAGTAGGCGCCCAATATGGCCAGGCAAATGGTCATCACGGTGCTGCTGAATAGCAGCAGGATTTTGCGGCCAGCTCGTTCAATAAGCAGCGACGAGGTCAACGTCATGATCACCTGCACCACGCCCACAATGATCGAGCAAACTGAGGCATCCAGACTGCTGCCGGCCGATTTGAATATGGATTCCGTGTAGAATATGACCGCATTGATGCCCGAGAACTGCTGGAAGAACATCAGCATAATGGAGATGACGAGCCCGTTGCGAGCGCCACGATTAGTAAACAGATCCAAGATTGAGGCATCTGCGCCCGCCTGATCCAAATCGTTTTGTATGACTTGAATGGCGCTGCGCGAGTCGCAATATCGACCCCACAGCCACTTCAGAGACAGTGCCGCATCCGCACGGCGACCCTGCGAACGGGAAACAATTAGATACAGTTAATTAGAGGGTCGGCAAAGTCGAGAGCACACCGCACCCACCTTCTTCAGCAGATAGACAGGCGTCTCGGGCAGCATGAGCATGCCCACAAACAGCACAATTGGCACGATCAGGCACATCATGCTCAGGGTGGTCCATGAGACCATCGCGCCCACTATATATATGAAAAGTATGCCCATTGTAAGCAGCAGCTGAAACAGTGTGCCCAGAGTGCCGCGTATGCTCGTCTCAGCTATCTCCGAGATGTACATGGGCGCCACCACGCAGAAGCTGCCCGTTGATATGCCTAGAGACAGGCGGAAAATTTAGTTAGAATTGGAATACAAAAAAAAAAAAGTTGCAGTCCGGTGTAACCAACTGCGACATACACGTTCTCCGTAAAATAACAGCTGAAAACAGTGAAAAAACTGTCTTCATTATTTTTGTTATTTTACAGAAATAGAGTTTTCTTTTACAATTTTTGACGAGTGGGCAAAACCAATATTTTTTCTTTATAAAATCATCAGAAAACTGCCTGACCGTAGCTCTAAAATAATGAATTTTCACGACTTACCACACCCAAGTGGGTGTGCCAAATACAGAAATTCTTGATCTTTAGTTGAGGTCATCGGCAATCTGTGCAAAATATGTAGATTTTCTCGATTTGCCACACACACACGTATCCATAAAAATTCCTTTTGCGATTTATTATTTATTATTTATTATTTAATTTATTATTTATTTTATTATATCTAGCTTGAAAAGTGAGGAAAGTTTAAATTGAGAGAAATATGTATTCATACGGACAGACGGACAATAGCAAGACGACCTTTCCAAAACCGAATAAACTCTTTTCACTTCGTCAACGAGTATAAAAATATGACGAAACGCATTCAACTCTAATGAAGAACGCAAACTTACCAATTAGAAAGCGACCAAAGTACAGCCAGCCGGCTGAATTGGCGAAGCTAATCGATAGCCAAGCCAAAATGAAGGGCACATCCATAGCCAGCGCCGTGTAACGCCTGCCAATTGCGTCGGCTATATAGCCCGTGGGCAGGGCGCCCAAGAAGGCGCCAATGGCCAGCAGCGAACTAACCCAGGTCTCTGCAATGTAAACAAATTAAGACAGTCAAACAATCTATTGTCATCTATGCGTCAATAACTGAAGTTCACAACGATTAGAGTTTATTTTTGATAGGAGCAGTAACCATAGCAGAAAAGTTCCACTTGTCTTACTACCATAAAAATAGCTTTTAATTTTTATTCTGCACTTTTAATTAAATTTTAAATATTAATATATGTTATCAATATGTGTTTTTATTTTGTTTATTTGTCATATTCAAACTGTTAAAAATATTAAGTGCAATGTCAGAAACCAAAAAATTAAATAATATTTTCAAATATCAGAAACAAATTTTACTTATAAAAACTTAATTTGCTTTTATACACTGAACCCATTGTATTAGAGATCTAAACTTTTCGACTTTAGATTCTCTTATCATTTTATTTCGATATCTTGCCCTGCTTTATTAATATCGGTAAGAATCGATTTGAAGACATGGTTTTCTTACTATATCTCGGAGATTAAAAGATCTAAAGGCAGACGCAGGTTTTGAATTCTTTGTAGATCATCTAAATTTCACAATGATCTTAATTTTAGTTTAGAAGAAAATCAAGAATATAGCAGGTTGAAATGTTTATAAAGTTAGATCGCAGGGGTCAGGATATCTCCTAGTTGGCCGACAATTATTTAAATTTAGATCTTCATCCGATTTGATTTAAAGTAAATCACAAATAAGTTTATTTCCGGGTTCGGCTAAAGAGCGCTTCAGCAAACATTTCTTTTCCAACAATTCTTCTGTTGACATTTTATCTGCAAGATACTTACGTTGAGCGACAGTTAGTTGCAGATGATCATCGTACGGAATAACGGGCGTTGGGGCACTAGTCGCATTGCCGGTAGAGTTTGTTACACTTTCCGTTGTATTGGCGATGGGAAGAACACTGATTTGGGGCAGCACAGGACTGGTCCAGGCCAAGGCGGTGCCCGCAGCGACTGCACCCAGACAAACTGAAGGAGTATCAAGCAAATTAAGCAATCGGCAATCAATTAAAGATCAAAGTATGGTTTACTTATGAGGGCGGCCACATATTGTCGTGTCTTTGAGGTCTTCACAACGCCATCCTGCAGTGGATCGTAGAGCATGGGATTGTGTGACGTGCCATCTGTATCCTGTTGGCTAACAGTCTGTGAAGAGAAAGAGATTTTGAATGTATTTTAAAATCGGATCGGACTATTGACTTGCTGCCTTTGTAGGTGAATCTATTTCTATTTACAGCGACACGTGCGGTCAGCTGCTATCCAACAAATGGGGCCAAAACGTTTTTGTTCGCAAAGGTATTGCTAAAGATTGTTGGCCAGCCTATTAGCCGCTACAATGCTGCAGCAAATGTTTTTCAACTTGTAAGCTAAATATAGAAATTGGAGGTCATAATACTCTGGCCAACAAGTATACGCATATGGCAATTAAAATAAGCAAACAAAATGTAAATGAAAATATATCAACAAATGCGAATACTTGAGTTTATATATTATTTTAAAAAAGAAGGTGTGTGCAGGCTCTGACATTAAATTGATCCAACACTTTAATTTACCTGCCACCAGCGCGCCATGGCGCGCACTACTTTCTCCGAGTCCATTGCAAGCTCACTTTCAAAACTCGCAACAAAGGGAAAAAGTCTCAAAAGCGTTATATAAACACCAACGCACGGTTAAGGTTTTTTTACAACACTCTTTGTATGCTTATTTATATTTTCTCGCAAATTTTATTTTTATATTTGATTTTATGATATCTAGTCATTAATTATGTTAAAAAACATTTGTATATATATTTATATATAGATATCTGTTAGTGTGCATATATAAATTTGATTTTTCCCGTTCCCGTTTTTAGTTGACGGCTCGCCGTCTGTTTTGGTCCGTGCGGCCAACACAGTTGGAGACGACTGTTTTGGCGACTCTTCGAAAAGCGTATTTTCTTCTCGGATCTTGAAATACGCGGTGCTTCTATTTTGGCTGCTACTCTTTTCACACTCTCGCTGAGGTATTTGATTTTGGTAAGGAACTTGTAACATCCCGTATAATTAACAATTTTGTGAATGGAATTTAACTAGATTGGGCGCGCTTTTTTATTACATATTTAAAATAATATATTTTATTAAAATTATAAATTTAATGAACTGCTCCAAACATATTTTATGTATAATATATTTTAAAAGACATCCACAATTGAATTTGCAAGGGTGTTTTAACATCGGTGCAACAATCAAATGCATGTTGTTTTGACTTTATATTGTAATGCCAGCGTTTTACGCGCATTTAAATGCAAAACATTTCGTATTTTACGTCAGATACAATAGAACAGTGCACTGTGGATTAAAATAAATGTCCAAAGGTGCATGTAAAGAACCAACCACTGATCTTCAAGATTCTGAGTCCAAAGGCGGCTAATATAGCCATAATTCTTAAATATTTTAATTGGCTGCTAAGAAAGTATTAAATATGTCTTACATATTCGCAATTTAGACTCTCATATTTAAAGCACCTTCTAAACGATTTCATAACAAACATATACATACAAATGTTACGCATACGCCCCCAAAGCCAAACCAAACAAACGCTTCCTGTAATGTCTATAAAAAAATGCGTTGCCATTGCACTTGCCAAATCGTTTTCGAGAACATCCAAATGCGTCAGGTAAAAGCATTTGTAATCATGCAAAATCAGTAGTAGTAGCGCATACATATATGTCATATACTTTCATATATGTATATGTGAATATAATTAGAAACTGTTCTGATCAAAGACTTTACAGCAAAAGCCTGTATAAATTGTTATCTTTGTGATGCCAAGATGAAATACCCTTATAAAAATTGAGAATACCCCTGCCCAAGTAAGATATAGATAACCACGTAAATATACGAATCATTTATGAAATTCAAATCCTTTTGGGAATGCAAACAACGTTTCGAATGTTATCAAAGCGGAATGTGTAATTATAAAATTGTAATTGTAATTGTATTTAATGGCGTCAAATGCAATTGAAATGCCAAATAAATCTGTCGCCGTTCCGCGAATCAGCAATAACAACAACAGGTCAGATAGAAAGAGAGCGAGCAAAGGCGAAGCAAGTAAGAGAGAGAGACTGCAAAATGCATTTGCCGTGCAAAGAGGCAGACACACCCACCGGGCAGAAGAGACGCATCACATGCTAATTAGTTTTGTGCCGTTTGCTTTGCTCTGTTTACTTTTTTGCCCGATTCTCCCTTTGCCGATTGCCCCAATGTCAAGTGCAATCATCGACATCGGCGCCACTGTTTTTGGCGTCGTTGCACCTCGTGTCTTTCGATGAGCACGAAGACAGCACTCGTGATAATCGCTCGTCGTTGAGTGGCGGTCGTTTATTGTGTGCTCAGGGCAAGGCTTGTTGCGAAATTGATGTGTTTATAGTAGCTCTAGGGACGATGTGATTAGGAATGCCATAAAAACGTTTCTATCTTTATGTATGAAGGGACAAGAGTCAATTGTAAATTCCATTGATGTTTTACCTTTAAGGTGTGGACAAGATTATTCAACGTAAGTACAGTGGATGAGCCACTTATTCATTATAGTACAAAACCTTCCAGGGTAGGTCGATACATAGCTCTGCAACTAATAATTATAATTATAAGATAAAGATTACGTTATTTTTAAAGATATCTTTAAGAAAGCAGACTATTTAAAAATAGGAAATAAATAACATAAATATACTTTTCTAGCATTTAAATATATAAGATTTACAGTGTATTTCAATAATGAGGAACTTGTAACTATTTATTATTATTATTATTTAATGTTTTGGTGGATATGGTTATTAACGATAAACCTTACGAGCCTTAGTAGCAATAGCCTGTTGTTCAGTTGTTAATCTACCGATAACCGCAACTCGTAAACACATTCTAAAGCTGATGCTTCATAGCTCTTGTCATCCAATAATATCATCCAAAGGCTACGAAGAAAATTTATTATGGATGCGCTGGACATGATATGCAGAAATAGACATGTAAATATTATTGTTGTTGCGCAGATTGCTCGACAGCTCGCACAAGCCAGATAAATATGTTCAAACATGTCCGGTCTGGAGGCATAAACAATAAGCGATAGGGTCCAGGGCAACAATAAGCTATAGTATATATATAGTGATATGTGTACTAGGTTTGGCTTTATTTTGCGATAAAATAAACAATATTACATTTTGGACAACGCTCGACATAATAACATTTATATACATTATGATTAATTGCAATCAGCAGCTCTTCAAAAATAAAATTGTTAATCGCATAACTCGTCTGCGCTTCTCAACCAGACAGCCAACATTCAAACATACTTCCACATTCATATGACTGACATATTTAATCATTAAAAGTATTATTCAAAGGTCTTTAATTTGTCATTATCGAAAGCAGTCAGTTTTCACGTGAACTAACGCCTTGTCGTTGCTTCTTGAGTGTTGACTAGATTACAAAAAGAATTTGGAGATCTGTATCAATAAAGGTTATTTGATAGGGTGTACACCACTAATAGTTACTCAGTATAACGTGTGGCCCACAAAAAATATTATGTCTACACACGTACTACAGCGTCAACTTATTCTTTATTATCGTCTGATGGGGATAGAGTAATAGCTACTTTTTGCACTTATGACTGTTAAAAAAATTCTCTTATTCGTTTTGAGATGTCATTAGCTTAATTGTGCCAACCAACTACGATGCACTTCAAAATGTGTACTTCAATATTTGTATCTAGTCTTAACTTTACGGCTTCCCATTGAATGACATTGAATACTATATGAAATCAAATAGCGTAGCAACCAATATACGTAGTATAATAAAGGTTTAAAATTGGGCAAAAGTGGTAAGTTAAGAGCGTTGCCTTCGAATTCTGATGTTGGGATCGAGATAAGATATGTGACCAAAAGATTAGTGATTATTTATATAAAATGATAATACAAATACAAATACTATGCTGGGTAATATTATACAGCCTATGCTTAAAAACAGCATATTCAAAAATTATTAATACGTTTTTTATCGACCACATCTGCTAAGCATAGCATACTTTTCAGTTCAAATCATTCGACTACTGGCCAAGAAATAAATTAATGACGTAAAAAATACAAGACACTTGATTTCTGAAAGTTTATTTTGCCACAAATTAAAATATTTTGTTTTTAAATTTTTATTCACAAAATTTGTAAATATAGTAATTTCTAATTTTAATACTCCATATTAACTTACTAAACGCACTTACCTTTTTAATATCCTCGGTGGCGACCATTTTCAAAGTAGTTTATAGAAATATATCAGATGTGCCTAAAACCAGTCTTTAAATCATTTGATATTTTTGCTTTTTGTAAAAAAAGTTGACCAACATTTGTTACTATATTTAGCTAGTTAATATTTATTGGCAACGTTTTAAGTGTCGAAACGTGTGAATGGATGCACTGAGAGCCCGAGCTCAACTGAATTTCTCAAAGGAAACGCGCTTAACAGCACAGCTAAAAGCAGCCGCTGCCAAGACCCGCACAGGCCGTCGACTGCGACGTCGCGTCGCTAACTGATATGTACATATATCGCATAAGCAGCAAAAAAAGCAGCGACGCTAGCGTTGACGTTGCGTTGTTGACGTCGCGGCACAGTTTCGATTTGCATTGGAATTCGCGACCAGAGGCGTTATCTGGATGAAGAAGGGGGCGTTGGTACATAGGGTGGTAGATATGGTCTTGGATAGCTTTCACATTGGTCAAGCGCTCTTCAATCCAAAACAATTGACAGTTTATGTGGCGTATGAGTGATTTTATTAATTATTTTCTAAATCGTCGATAGATATGCCTTCTTTGCTCAGAGATCGTTTGAGTGCAAATAAACTATGTGTTCTGGGATTTAATTCAAAGTAGGCCAGAAATTTGTCCAGAAGTCGCTGAAAGCCGCTCTCTAACGCAGCCGAGGAAACATCTTTGAGTTTATCCAATACATAGGCAATTAGAGCTTCCAACAGCAGCTAGGTGGAAAATGGAATTAATATTTGTGATATATTTGGTTAACATTCGTACCTTCATATACTCTTGCGACACGTGGCAACGGGCGTGTGCTATATGATTATCATAAAACATCGCCTGGAACAAAACCGGATCGTTCTGATCAATTACGGCGCTTATATATCGCATAAAGGCCAAGGAATGGCCATGCAAACGATGCATATCGAGTTTGCCATTGTATCGAAAATTTTTAAATGCCTTATAGTTCTTCATAAGAAAACTACAAATTGATGTGCTTATTATTGGGGCAGTTCGTATCTATATCGGCGTGTTTTTCGCTTACGTGAAGTAAATTTCCTTTCCATAGCGCCGCTCGAAGGGTTTAATTAGCTTCCAAGCCTGCCTTAATGCCAACCTTTCGTTCAGAGTGAAGCCGCTCTCATCATAAATGGGACCAACATGCAGATCTGGCAATGGCTTCGGATAGATGGAAGCCACATCGATACTACTTTCTTCGTCAGATAAATTTGTTGCATCAATTTGCGAACTGACAGACATCGTACAATTTTGGATGATAATATATTTTTATAATATATATATAAATTATATATATATAATATATATATATATATTATAATTATATATATGTATATACTTAAGGTACAAAAAAAGTTTAAATATTGAAAATGGAGATTGTATAAATGTGCCTGCAAAACAGCTGCCTAACGTCAAAATAATCCTATTCTAGTGATTAAATATTATATGGCTATGTGATTTTGCGAAGTTTTTTGGATAAGTCTATTTTGTGGATAGATCATCATATACAAAAAAGTTTTTTTACGTTTTTTATAATCACATATATTTTAATATATATGGATTACTTACTTGACATTTTAATAATAATATTAATAAGCCAAAATTTAAATTTAATACTCAAAGACCATTTTTGGCATGGTCTTATATGCAATAGTTAATAATGTTACATAATGGTAAAACACAGTATAATATAAGAAAATCAATAATTTACAGTTTCACAGTCACGGATTTGCAGGTAAGCTCAGCTTCTCAAAATCAATGGGATATTCGCGCAACACTTCAATAATATATTGCACTGAAGAACGTTCCATTGGATTTCCTTTCCAGCATTTTTTCAATAGCTCCAGTATATTATCGGGACAGTTAAACCGTAGATTACAACAAATTACTCGTTCATATGTATTTACATATCTATACACTATAAGATTAATTAAAAACATACCATTTCGCACTTTGTCCATTACATATACTAAATTTATGTCCCTATACATGTTATGGGGAAAGTCCTGTGACAGCATTCCATTATTCACAGAATAATGGCAAAGCTATAAATATCTCACTTCTCGATATATTTTTCATCAGCGAATACCTATCAAAAAAGTTCGGTTGTCTTACATAGGATTTACAATGAAGGAAGGAAAATACCTCTATAGGGCACCATAGGCGACCTGCCCAACATTGCTCATTGTCATCGAACTGGCAATATGTCGTGCATAGAAAAAATCGCTAATTTTCACAGAGCGATATCTATCGGTTAATAATATGTTGCTCGACTTCAGATTACGATGAATCACTGCCTTGGGCTTCATGCCATGCAGATAAGCAATCGCCTATAAAATATCAAAAATTATTAAAATCAATAATATTTTAGTAACGGTATAGGCTATGACGATATAGTTTATGACATGGTCTAATTCATAGTTAGCATTTTCGATATGTAAGAAGTTGTGTAATGATCCGCCATCAACGTATTCCATAACTAAATAGGTGGTGCGATTATGCATCGACAAACCGTGTGAAAATATGATATTTTTGTGGTTTGCTCATGAAAGATGTCTGCACTCGCTCGCGATGTTAGGATATTTGTAAACTTTTACGGCAACATCTTTATTTATCCATTTGCCTTTAAAAACTTCTCCGTAGCTGCCGTCACAAATTTTCTAAAAGAGAGCTCTTAGACTTTAATCTTAAATAACTGTATAAACATATGTACATCACCGAGACTTATTGTATCAAAATTGATGGCAGTATTCATTTTTGGGTTCTATTAAGAGTAGTGCTTGCGTTATGAAAGACAGTAAAAAAGTTAAAAGTTTAGGTTAGCTTATCAATGAGATAAGCTTAATAATGTCAATCGTGCCATATTTAAAATAAGAGTTACATTTCGATACTTTTTTAACAACTTTTAAGCCTCAACTTGAATTGCACTTTTTAAAATATCGAACAATGTTTATCGATAAGCAACTGTTATGGCATATGTGAACAGCTGATATTACCGCCAAGAACGTAAACATGTCGCTCTCGAATCCTTTTCGAACTGTATTTCGTTTACCAAGTCGAAATCAGCGCGTCAACTGGTTTCCCGGCCACATGAACAAGGGCATGCGGCAAATACAGCAGAAACTGCGCTCTGTCGACTGCATTGTTGAAATACACGATGCCCGCATTCCCATAGCAGGGCGCAATTCGCAATTCTTCGATACTATTACTGGTAAGCATGTGCATTGGATTTAAGTTAACTTTCACGGCAATTGCCTTTGCGTCCAATAGGCAACGGCGTAAAGCCCCATATATTAGTTCTGAACAAGGTCGATCTCTTGGGATCGAAGCAACAACGTGCGACTCTCAAGCAGCTGCGAACACAGCAGCCCGAGCTGAAAAACATTCTTTTCACTAACTGCAAGGATCAGCGTAATAACGGTGTATTGGACATTGTACCGTTGGCGACCAAGTTGGTGGCAGAGAGTAGTCGATTCAATAGAGCACAAAGTGCCGATCACAACATTATGATT
This sequence comes from Drosophila nigromelanica, assembly GCA_004149465.1. Lineage (NCBI taxonomy): Eukaryota > Metazoa > Arthropoda > Insecta > Diptera > Drosophilidae > Drosophila > Drosophila nigromelanica. Next base: position 11,076 of record SCDS01001013.1, on the reverse strand, counting down.
ATCGGAGTGCCCAATGTGGGAAAAAGCTCTATTATCAATGTACTGCGAAACGTACACCTCAAGAAGCGCAGTGCGGCACGCGTCGGTGCCGAGGCTGGTGTCACTCGAGCTGTTGGCGAGCGCATCAAAATCCAGGAGCAGCCACCTGTCTATATGATTGACACGCCCGGTATACTACAGCCCTCTGTTACCGACGATGAGATGGGCATGAAATTGGCACTGGTCGGCTGTCTGCCAGATCACATTGTAGGCGAGGATCTGATCGCCGACTACCTGCTGTATTGGCTGAATAGACACAGGCGGTACGAGTACGTGGATAAACTAGGCTTACGCTCGGGTCCTAGCGATAACATCAGCGCCGTTCTTGCAGAATATGCTCAGCAGCAAGGCATGTTCCATCGCGTGAAGCAGTACAATGGTCAAGTGGAGGTCATGACAAATTTATTGGCTGCCGCACGTAGATTCATCAGCTACTTTCGCACTGGACAACTGGGTGCTATCAATCTAGACGAACAGTGTACTTAGCTTATTTAATTTCTTTCAATTTTATATAGTTACAAATGTAAATTATGTCTAGTCAAGTAATTGCTTGAAATGTTATTATATATTGTTAAATATTGGCGCTGCGGTTTCAATTATCCACCATTGGCACATCAATGGCAATGTTACCCACTCCCGGAACGGGTATCGAGTAAGAAACGCCCACATTGTCCAACTCAGCATCGGTTGCATCCATTTGTTGCACGGGTAACTCTTGTATGGGTACTTGTTTTGGTTCCACTGACTGCAGCTGATCGCTATCAACGTTGCATACGGATGGCTCCACTGCATCCGTGGGTGCACTACTGACGGCATAGCCAGTTTGTGCCGCTATGACACGTAATTCTTGCGGAACGCCCTGCATGCGCTTGGCTATGTAGCCGTTGTAGGGTGCCATCTTTTGATAGTATTCTATAAGCATTTGGGGATCCTTTTCGGCTAACTGACCGCTTGCCACTAAATCGAATTCGTCACAGTATTGCCATCTAACGAGGTACTTTATTTCACCGGTCACGTCTGATGCGCCCATAATCTCTGCCAGTTCCAAGCCACGCTCATAGCCGCGTGGCTTCTGTATTTCTTCACATTTGGGCTTCTTTTCGCCGCGCTTCTTCGATTTTGCCCGCGACTCCTCAAACTTTTGTATAAGCGCTGGGCAGTCGCAATTTTCCTCCGGCTCCCAGGTATTGTCCCCGGAAGGATAGCCACGCCACTTAATGAAATACTCAACTTTGCCATCGGCAGTAATGCGCTTATCCACAATACGCTCAACAACAAAGTTTGATTCGTTTTTCACCATTGCGAAGGCAAATTTTTAGTTTTGTTTAGTTTTGGATAATGTTTATATATGTGTTGTGAGCTAGTGATGCATTTTCGATTCGATTAATGCTGTTGTCATTAACTAATAGACGGTTCTGTTAGGCTCTGGCTATATCGATAAATTATGTTAGTATTTAACAGCCTCGTATGCAATAGAGCTGTACATCGTGGTTTCATTTAATTCAGTCCTTCAATTTCGAATCGTTAATTCGTTAACAATAATTGTATGTAAATTCAAATATTTGGTAGGTATATACATATTGGAAGCAATTATCCTTAATTGATAAATAACTTATGTGACCTGTATAATTATAGTAATATAATATTGGGACTTAAAAACCAAATGATTGAAAGGAGCAACATTATTGGGAATAAATCGAATGATGAACTATAATCTGGGATGTAGTTCATTCATTTAATTAAGAGAACATATTCTGAATATTCGATACAACTTAGTGTATCATTCCTTGTTGCTTTGTACACATGCGTAGCGGTTAACTGCGCGAGTTGATAAAATCGTAACTTAAAATGTCTCAATTTGATAATGATTGGCCGGAGTGGAATCCTATGGCACAGCACTATTTTGATGAGACGTTAAACAAGTATGACGGCGTTAAGGAAGCACATGCTGAAGAAAAGGGTAAACAGGATCGGACCGCCAAACAAATGCAATACCCATATTTGGTCATTAATAAGAAAAATGCATTTATGACGGAGACTCTATTAAAAAACTTCTTTGGCGAAAGCATTATCTTCGACATAGAATATCGCTCGGGGTCACGTGTATTTTTCGTTTACTTTCATGATATTGGGTAAGCTTATTGAAAGTTTTTGGTTTTGATTTTGAAACTCAAAACTGCAATTTTTTTCATAATTTCGTAATAGTTCTCTTGAGGTTGCATGGATAAAGATTCGTCAGTTTCCAAATATTCTAACCTGTGTTGAGGGCCGGCCAAAATACAATGACAATGTCTTACCTTATAAACTAAACGAGACGGAAGAAACTATAATGCCTGAACCAGCGGCGGCGACAAGTGAATCATTGGAACATCGCACCATACAGGTATCGGCAAGAAAGAACAAACATCCGGAATTCTTTAAATCTCCCATTGTAATCAAAGCTGACTACTCAGCAAAAAAATCGCTGTTGGCCGTGAACGATCCGAATTTTCGCTATCTGAGTGTTAAGTACGAGTTCACTCTGGAGCGACGTGGAGCTTATGTATTGCAGGAGATGATTGAAAAGGATCAGGCCGTGCTTCACTTTCGGTCCGGCCGTTCAATAGTTACGTGAGTATTTCAAACTCCAAATGCATATGTTTAGTAATATATATTTCAATTATTGTACAGCCCCAAAAATCAGTGCGAGACTAAGGCATCTGTTGGGGCAACAAAACTTGAGCAGCTGGCGAAGAAATGTTTAGCCTGCAGTTGCTACACGGATAACAGTTGCAAGTTCTGCCAGATGCCCTTCTGCAATCCAGTATGCTTCGATACCCTGGCCACTGCGCATAAGGACAGCTGTGAAAGGGGCAGACCGCCCTTGATCGATGATAGTATTATGCCACCGTTGACAAAGATGAAGCTGCCACCCTCCGGTGCAAGCGTTAAAATCACTGCATTCGAGCAGACCAACGTTTTGTACGTGCGTTCGGCTGAAATTGTCGCCGAGGTTGCCTACTACAAAGTGCTTTCGGATGTCATGACGCGCGGGAAATTGGCCCCCAAGTTGGTCAAGTTGCCGCAGTGCGGTCAAATAGTCATTTACAAATCCAATATTCAGATTGCTCGAGCTATGGTGCTCAATGTCGACAATCCGCAGGCCATATACGTGGTCTGCTTGGACTATGGCAGTGTGGAGATCACATCGCTCGAAGATTTGTACGAATGTAGCGCATCTTTGGCCGCATTGCCACGGTACGCTCTGCCCGTACTGCTACGTGGTGTACCCCGCCGCTATATGTGCCCCAATCTGCGCGATATCCTGTACGAGCTGGACCACACGTACACATTTGTGCTGAAGTATTCGGAGCGTGAGTTTGACTTTGATAAGGGCATGCAGCGCGTGATCCTAATTGAGAGTGACATGAACCGCAGTCTAAATCGTTTGATTTGGACAATTCTGACGCCGGTTGAACCATCATTCTCAGAAGTTGGCTACACAGAGAACGTAAGCCAGTTCCACATCAGCTTCAACTTTTATATTAAATTCTTTCTCTTCGACATGCAGTACCTACAGCATGTGCATTTGCCCACTGGTCATGGCATTAATTTGGTTGTCATGGATAACACGTTTATCAAATTTGGTGTCATTCACTGCACCATTTTGGATTATGCATACGAAATAACTCAGATGCAGCGCGACATGCAGCACTATGGTCAATCCGTTGCGAAATGTGCCTTCTTTGCACCACCGTAAGTTGACTTTAAATATGCAGCAATTGTTGCTGTTAATTGATAATTTTCTTTTAGGAAAAACGACTTGTGTATTGCCAAGTACCAGGGCAAATGGTGCCGAGGACTGTGCATGGAACTGGTGGGCGATGGATACCCCAGCATCTTATTTATCGATTATGGCAATATTGTTCCAATTCATGTCGATGACATACGCCCGTATCCGCCACAGTTTACGTTCCCCATATTAACTACCGAGTATGATCTGCTAGGCGTGCCTGCTAAGATTACCGACGAGCAATTGGCACGTCTCGAAAACCATTTGGCAGTTGGTGCCATTGTCAAATGCGATGAAGTAATCTACAATGAAATCGATAATAATTACTTGTTACGTCTAGACGCTGTTCAGAAGCTCATAAAGTAGATTATTAGTAATCACAATAACTTCCACAATCTTCTTAAGATGTTTGCCATATTGCTTTTACCAAAAATAAATGTTAACTAAAATAAAACATTAGCTAAACACGTTTTTCAAATCGTTAACTTATATGAGGTTGTTGATCCTCATTCTGCTTGCTGAAGACGCATTTTAAGCTTGGTAATTCATCGCTGAAGAATGTATCCTGTAATTAATAGAACACTTTTAATGTACATCACATTTGCGGTACAAAATTTGTCATACCTTCAAAAATTCTTCGCTGAACGGTGGCTGCCATTGTACCCAACTGTCTAGTATCTGCAAGAGAACAAATTGTTATAGAAAATGTAAGCAATTCTAGCATTAACATACATTTTTTTCAACGCTGAGCAGTCTGTGTGTGGCCTCTACATGTATATTTATTAAATCCATGCAAGAATCACTGCTATGGAGTAGTCCCAAGTGTTGTTGAAACTTTCGCTCCTCCAAACAGCCAGCTGTGATTAGTGTATAAATTCGCGTGTCAGCGTCTTTGGCTAATAAATCACACACCGCTGATCGTGCGCTATAATTATAGAGTATTACAAATTTGCAGCATGTAAAGCGCATTGCTGGCAGCTCGCTTGCTGTTAACAGCGCAACCATTGGCGCCTGGGCATCTTCTGTGCGGGGTGTATTAAAATAGTTAGCCTGACAATTGTCTGCCACTTGAATGTGGGGTATATCCCAGCATTGGCAGTAGCCTTTGATGATGTCCAAGCAAAGCTCACTGCTCGCAACAATGGCGCATTTCTCGCCTTGCGCAACAACCAAGTTGTCTAACATTAAATGCACAAACTCAAATTTGGCCGAGTCATAGAGACCCATTTCCTGCCAGGGCGGCAAATGCGGCTGCAGTACCTCCGCTACAACGGGCTGATGCTCACTTTGCTTAAGTAGTATGGGATGATCGCAAATCTGTTCAGCTAGTTCTACAATGTCAGCAGACGCACGGATATTCTGCTATTAGTCAATAATATATATATAATATATAGTATATAATATATAATATATAATATATATTACCATTCCCAAGTTCTGAGCATAATCGGCAAGAAGCTGCAATGACTGTTGTTGGAGTTCCGCTGGTGCCAGCATGCATATAAATTCCCTTAGCTTAAAACTGTGTATAGCTGCTTCGATGGTGGAATTCGAGCTGTTATTACCGTTCGTCGATTCTGGCGATCGTTTTGACTTTTTCAGGATATTTATAGGTCGTTGCGGTTTGCTGATGGGTTCGTGGTGCTGGGAAACCAGTCCAGCAGACTCCTCTTGCTGGCGATACCAGTTTTCAATTTCTTCTTTCCGTTGCGATAGACATTCCTCGACAGTCTTGAGCTCCACTTGTATCTCAATATCTCTCATGCCGATCTCTATTAGAGCATTCTCTTGAATTTGCTCTTGTCTACAAGACGTCAAAACGTCCATTACTTTGCCAGTTTCGTCCTTCAAAGTTGTTTTAGTTCCCGTCAACTCCAGAGTTCCGTTGCCTTTCCAGGTTTTGTGCTTTTTGTTCGACTGCTTGCGCCAGAGCACCAGAAAGATACGCTTGTCCTTGAGCGGATTCTCTCCTTCATTGTACTTTCGTGGTCTGAAACCTTTATAGCCTCCTGCTGTGCCCCATTGCATTTCCATTTCGACTTTCTTGGACGCATTTACGTGTTTGAGGGCATTCAATTCACTGGCAGCACCAGCACCCATTCTCGCTGCTTTGCGTACTGATGGCGCCTGTGAACGTCGCATAGTATTGCTATTTCCAAGACACTGACAATATACAATAATCAAATAATAAATAATTAAATAGTTTTTAAAATGCCGCTTACGCTTCTTTCTTTTAAATCTTATGAGGAATATGTAAATAAATCAACATCGATAACACGACACTGAATCGATATTAAGTTGAATGTGCCTCTGTTAAGTCAACCCGATATATCGTGAGTATCTTCGCGATATATCGATGATGAAAAATATCACCCGAGCCGGCGTTTCCACATTGCGGATTACCGACGAATTCCAAGTGCAGTAGAACTGCAGTAGACTCCGGGCCGTTGCAGACAAATGTCAGAATGGCGTTCCATTGGTGCGACAACAACCTGCATACCACGGTGTTCACGCCGCGCGACTTTCAAGTGGAGCTACTGGCGTCCGCCTTCGAACGCAACACCATTATTTGCCTTGGCCATAGAAACTCAAAGGAGTTTATAGCACTGAAACTGCTGCAGGAGCTCTCCAGACGTGGACGTCGGAACGGCAAGGTGAGCGTGTACCTAAGCTGTCAGATTGATGCTGAAGCGACGTCCATGTACACGATGCTCACACATCTCACTGATCTCAAAGTGTGGCAGGAACAGCCGGATCAGCAAATACCCTTAGGCCATTGCTGGACCGACTACCATGTCAGCATTCACAAACCAACTTCCTTCCTGTCCTTGCTGCAGTCCAGGGAATTGCTTTTAAGCAGTATTGAGCTCATCGTGCTGGAGGATTGTCACGACAGCACCGTCTATCGCAGTATTTTGCCCATATTTGAACAATTCATTCTACCCGCTTTGCCGGCCGACAGACCTCGAATATTGGGGCTAGCGGGTCCTTTGCACAGCGCAGGCTGCGAGCTGGAGGAACTAAATGCCATGCTGGATATGCTGGAACAGCAAATGTTGTGTCGCATCGAGACAGCTAGCGATATTGTCACCGTACTGCGCTACTGTGCCAAGCCACACGAGTATATTGTTCAGTGTGCTCCCTTCGAGATGGACCAGTTGTCCCGTGTACTTGTCGATATTCTAACTACACACAAATCGTTCCTAAATGACCATCGCTACGATCCATTCGAAATCTACGGAACCGATCAGTTCATGGAGGACCTAAAGGGTATGTCATGGATTTGAACTTTGCCTAGCTGTGTTTTAGCTATCTATTAATTGAATTTTGCTTATGCTTTCTGCTTAGATATACCCGATCCTAAGTTGGATCCGCTCAGTGTGCTCAACTCACTGCTTGCTCTGCTGCATGAAATGGGTCCGTGGTGCACGCAGCGCGCCGCTCTTCATTTCTATCAACGCAATGAGAAGCTTAAGGTTAAGACGCCCCACGAACGTCACTATTTGCTCTTCTGTCTGGTGAACACAGCCCTGGTCGAAGTCAATGCGATCTGCGAGCAAACATTCCAGAAGCAAATGTTGGAGGAGCCACTTGCCACCATTGAGCGCTACTCCAGTCCCAAGGTGCTACGACTGCTGCGAATACTACGCTGCTTTAAACCAACTGAAGTGCCCGCTGGCCATGTGGATGGCTTGCGCAAGATGCGCCATCAAGTGGAGCAGACGGATTTCAATAAATTGTCGCATGCGCTAAAATCACAGTGTCTAGTGGTTGAGCAGCTAGATGAACAGCATTCGGAGACGCGCTCCATTGTTAGCAATCTCGAGCAACTGCTTCAGGCGACGGACACAGATCCAAAGTTAACGGTCCAACCAAAAGTCGGCACTGAAGTGGCAGCTTCAATGGCTCAACCACCGGCCGCAACGAAAACCAAATCTAACGGACAGCCCCACACAAGAAGACGAGTGCACACACGGCGGCACAATCGCTACCAGCATGATGCTGGCGAAACCCTCTGTGCACTTATCTATTGCAACCAGAATCACTCGGCACGCGTGCTATTCGAACTGCTGGCGGAGATGAGCCGACGTGACCCTGATCTCAAGTTCCTTCGCTGTCAGTACACCACGGATCGCGTGGCTGATCCCGCAACAGAGCCAAAGGAGGCCGAACAGGAGCACAGGCGACAGGAGGAAGTGCTGAAACGGTTTCGAATGCACGATTGCAACGTGCTAATTGGCACCTCGGTGCTGGAGGAGGGCATTGATGTGCCCAAGTGCAATCTAGTGGTGCGCTGGGATGCGCCCACCACCTACCGCAGTTATGTGCAATGCAAGGGACGCGCTCGAGCCGCTCCCGCCTATCATATCATGCTGGTGGCACCAAGCTATGAGTCAAGAACAGCGGCAGACGACGACGCAGTTCAGCTAAACGAGCAGAGCCATCGGTTTATTTGTACGGGGACAAGCGGTGATGCTGCTGAACAGGAGCTGGACAGCGATTCGGACGATTCGGCGTTGCCCAATTCGCTAGCCTCTGATCCCTACACCTTCGGGACAGCTCGTGGTACGGTCAAAATACTGAATCCGGAGGTGTTTAGCAATCAGCCGCCCACCGCATGCGACATCAAGTTGCAGGAAATACAGGATGAGGTGCCCACTACTGCAATGTTGGATGGTGGCAATTCCAGTGATGATGCCATAAGCTTGACCAACACCACTCCCAGTGATAGAAGCGCCGAGCGTAGGCCCAAGCAGCGTTTCGAATGCGAGCTCAACGCAATGCCGGACATTGCCATGCCCAAGGAGGCCGACGTCACCGACACGGTAGACACTCTGACGAACACCACTCAGTCTCTGGTGCATCAAATGGCGCAATATCGTGAAATCGAACAGGTAATCTTTGATGAATCCATTAATATATACCATTTATCCATAACAAATAGTTAAAGAGGGTATAATATAATAATGTAAAAACATGTAACAGGCAGAAGAAGACCTGCGCAAAGCTGCTTAGGATCAGTGAACTAGATGATCAACTGCAGCCAATTGGTTAGGATGAATTTCGTGCAGTAACTCACATTGGAAAAATCGGCTGAAATTGTAACTTAAATATTATATACAGAAAAATGCTAAATGTCTTTAAGAGTACTTAATCATTTATTTTTATACTCGTTCACGAAGTGAAAAGAGTATTTTGGGTTTGTGCAATGCCCGTCTGGCTGTCCGCTAGTCTGTCCGCCATAGCTTTCTGATGATCTTTAAAAATCAATATATTTTTTAAAATAACAGCAATAATTAAGACCGTTTTTGACTGTTTTATGCTGTTATTATACTGTGAACGAGTATGGTGCAGTTGGCTACACCCGATTGCAGCGTTCTTACTTTTTTTTATTTAAATTTGAGCTTAATTGAGCTGTCCTTAATGGAAGTGTGTGTATTTTAGATGCTGCTATCCAAATGCGCTAATACCGAGCCAGCCGAAGCGGAGCAGCGACAAGCTGAGCGCTTTACCAGCTGCCTGGCCGCCTATCAGCCGAGGCCGGAGCTGTCGACGGGTGCCTCTGTAGATCTTAGCACTGCCATTGCGCTGGTCAACAAGTATTGCGCCCGCCTGCCCAGTGATACCTTCACCAAGCTGACTGCTCTGTGGCGCTGTGCGCGCTCCGAACGAGAGGGCGTTCCGCTTTATCAGTACACGCTGCGCCTGCCAATTAACTCCCCACTAAAGCACGATATTGTTGTAAGTATATCGGCGTTATTTTAATTTTAGAATTGTTGATAAATTGATTTGCTTCTTCAAAGGGTCTTCCGATGCCCACTCAAATACTGGCCAGACGCCTGGCCGCATTCCAGGCCTGTGTAGAACTGCATAGGATCGGTGAATTGGATGATCAACTGCAGCCTATTGGTAAGGAGGGATTTCGTGCACTGGAACCGGACTGGGAATGCTTCGATTTGGAACCGGAGGATGAGCAGATTGTGCAACAAAACGATGAGCCACGTCCGGGCACAACTAAACGGCGTCAGTACTACTATAAGCGCATCGCATCCGAGTTTTGTGACTGCCGACCAGTGGCTGGTGCTCCCTGCTATCTGTATTTCATTCAGTTAACACTGCAGTGTCCCATACCCGAGGAGCAAAACACACGCGGTCGCAAGATCTATCCGCCGGAGGAGGCGCAGCAAGGCTTTGGCATACTGACCCTTAAGCGCATACCCAAACTAAGCGCCTTCTCCATATTTACGCGATCCGGTGAGGTCAAGGTGTCGCTGGAGCTGGCACGCGAGCGTGTTGTGCTGACCCAAGAGCAGATCAGCTGTATCAATGTTTTTCTCAACTATACGTTCACAAATGTACTGCGTCTGCAAAAGTTCCTCATGCTCTTCGATCCGGATTCCACGGAAAATTGTGTGTTCATTGTGCCCACGATAAGGACGGCGGAGGAGAGCCGTCTTATCGATTGGAAATTTTTGGAGCTCATACAGGCCACTGGCAACATGATGCCACAGCCTGTGCCGGATGAAGAACGGCAAGCGCAGCCCTTCGAAGCGCAGCGTTTCCAAGATGCTGTCGTTATGCCCTGGTATCGGAACCAGGATCAGCCGCAATACTTCTATGTAGCCGAAATCTGTCCACATCTGTCGCCGCTCAGCTGCTTCCCGGGCGACAATTATCGCACCTTCAAGCATTATTATCTAGTTAAATACGATCTCACCATACAGAATGCGACACAACCTCTACTGGATGTGGATCATACGAGTGCGCGTTTAAATTTCCTCACGCCACGGTATGTGAATCGTAAGGGCGTGGCGCTGCCCACCAGTTCGGAGGAAACGAAGCGAGCGAAGCGCGAAAATCTTGAACAAAAGCAGATCCTTGTGCCTGAACTGTGTACAGTGCATCCGTTCCCAGCATCCCTATGGCGCACGGCTGTTTGCTTGCCCTGTATTCTCTATCGCATTAACGGACTGCTCCTGGCGGACGATATACGCAAGCAGGTCTCGGCCGATCTTGGCCTGGGTCGACAACAGATCGATGATGGGCAATTCGAGTGGCCAATGTTAGACTTTGGCTGGAGTCTGTCGGAGGTGTTAAAAAAATCCCGTGAATCGAAGCAGAAGCCAGATAGCATGGATGCAGTCAACAGTACAGTGGATGAGCCTGCCCAATTGCCGGTGGTGGATGAGCCGAGTGTTGAGAAGGTCGCTAAGAGCGCCAATGAGCTGGTTATTGAAGGCGAACAGCAGTTGGGCAATGCGGAT
>SCDS01001012.1:0-18649 GCA_004149465.1 Drosophila nigromelanica | reverse complement strand
AGTTATCTACCTTCCAAATTTGGTAACTCTAGCTTAAAAACTGTGAGAGATATAGGCATATCCGATTTTTAAGGGTGGGGGCGTTAGGGGGCATTCTAGTGGGCGTGGCCGGAATGTCAAGGTCGCAATTTTTGGAGGAGTCTCCAGCTATCTGCATACCAAATTTGATGACTTTGACTTTAAAACTGTACGAGATATTTGTTTTTTCGATTTGCGGAAGGGGGAGGGTGGGGTCCTGGCCGGAAAATATTTCTGTAACATCTGCGGGAGCTTCGCAGTAATACATATCCCAAAATTTTAAGTCTCTAGCTTCAATTGCGGCGAAAAAATTGCGTTCATACGGACAGACGGACGGACAGCAAGACGGACATTGCACAAAACCAATATACTCTTTCACTTCTTGAACGAGTATAAAAATAATTAGAACAAAGTTTTAAGAAATTGTTAAGCTTGTTTAAATATAAGCAAGGTTTTAATGACGTCACCCTAACAGCGGATCTGATTTTTGTCAACTAGTAAAGTTAAAAAACGTTACCTGCACTGTTCGAACCCAGAACGCAAGCTAATAAAAAAGTAATAAAACAACGTTAACAGATATTATTTTTGGATCCATCATCCTCTCACAAACTTAAACGTTTATCGTCTTTAAATCATCTTTGTATATTTTTAAACGTTTTAAAGTTTCTGCTTTGGTTATCTGCATCAAATGGATTTGATAAATGATATATTTATATATGCCTTACCTGCCGGCACGCGAACGATAATCCTGTGACATTTTCCGGGGCTGTTGGTTTTTGGGTGAAGGCGAAAGTTCGCGCGAACTTTTGCTGGATGCGGTCCCACTGCCCGAGGCGCCCGCCGCAGTCGCACCGCTGCCCCCATCATCGAGCTCGACAACAATGCTTGTGTTGGTGCCACGACGCTCGCGCCCCGGCTGCGGCGAGGCAGCGGAGATGCTGGTGCGCTTGTGGTGCTTCAACGCCGTGCCGCCAGTGCCAGTTGATGCGGCTGCCGCTGCCACACCTGCGCCTCGATTGTGGTCCACTTTATGGCAGGTGGCAGCGGCGTCGTCAAGATTTGTGCTCAAGAGCCCATTGCCATTTACCGTTGGCGTTGCCTGAGCTTTGATTTTGATTTTGTTTTGTTCAGCGACCGTTGCTTTCGGCGTGGCCAACGGCGACTGTTGTTGTTGCTGCTGCTGCTGCTGCTGTTGCTGCTGCTGTTGCTGCTGCTGCGCATTTGAACTACGTTTGATGGTCACAAAGCGCAGGTTCTCAAGTATCGATGTGAAATGCTGCGACATGATGTTTGGCTTTTGCTATCCTTGCCAAAGACTTTTCCACTTTTTACCTTCTCGTTTTGATTGTTTGCCTTCTTTAAAATGCAGCCCGCGCAGCTGAAGTGGAAACCCTCTCGAGTTCCCGACAACTTTTGATTAAATGCTCTTTAAATTAAAAAAAAATAAACGTAAAAACTCAAAAACAAATTGAACAAAACGTCAGCTTGTTGGTTTTCTGGTAGCTGGCCACAGCCAATTGCTTTTCAGTTTTTGTTTATTGCTGATTGCGTTCCTGCAGATTGAAAACTTAAAGAGAACATTAGTTAAATAAGCACAAACGAAAAGCAAAAACCAAAACAATATGAGATTTATTCAAACATGAAATTGTATTTTGCGTAAAACTTCAAATTGAATTTCCGGCTGAATTTAGTTTTAAATGAAACAAAAACAATTTTAAATATTTTTTAGTTTTCAAACATTAGGAAATACTTTCTATTTGCTGCCTATTATTTCTACAATATATTTTTCTCATTTTTTCATTTCTAACATTAAACCTGAAATTTCTTTTAATTGGATGAACATAATAATTCAATTTATGAACGGACATTTGTGAAAACGTCCACTCATATATTGAATTATACTTTAATTCATTTCTAAGGAATTATTGTTTAAATAATGAACATTTTATTTATGAATAATTAAATTTTGTTATTTCATTCTCTAAAGTAAATATTAAAATGTGTTCTCCTTGTTTCTTACTGATCAAAATAAAATACTGCGAATTTCGTAGGTTTGAAATTTAAAGTGTCTTCTTTCTCAAGCACATAATTCAAATCCACCTTTCATTTCATCAGATCCGTTAGGTTCCACTCGCTTAACAGTGCGCTCAATTGTAAGTAACTGTAAAACTTTGTTACGCGAACTTCCTGTCGATCCCAATCGTTGTTTCGCTTTTAAATGCTGTGCAGCTCATTAACTTTCAAATCAAACCACCTACATTTACTTTTCCAGTACAACAATTCCCACAACTATAACTCAGCTCGTAGCACAATCATTTGCGTTCTGCCTTTGGAGACTTTCTGGCTTCTAACTTTGAGAGTTTCGTTTGCCTTTGGCTAGATAAGTGCGATGTTGGCTCTGCCGGCACTTAGTGGCAATTAAAAGTATCTTTATGGCAATTTGCCGGCTGCTGAGCAGCGCAAGCCACAAACTAAATTTCCACTTTTCTGCTGCGGCTTAATTATGTGCGGCTGCACATTGTAAATTGCTTAATCAAAACTGACTCCGACTCGAAACTCTATGAAAATTCAATTAGAGCACCTTTAAATTGTTCGAGAATAGATTAGTTTATAACCACATCCTGGCGCCTTGCAACGGCCGAGGACCGTTTTCCAGGCAACAGCTGTAAAGCCTTTTGTTGACGCTAAGCTATATTTGAAAGACCTGCTGAACCTTAACATTAACATTAACATTAAATTTGAGCGCTTTTCACGCCCACTTGACACCAGCTGTTGAAGTTTTTAAGACAAACGCAAAATTTCATCGAAAGCCTTTCATTCTGTTAACTCATTCGCGCCTGGTTCCGTTCTGTTTGCCGCAGCTGTTGCCTCAAATACATCATCAACAGTTGGCCAGGTAAAGACTGGGCAGCGGGCCACATAAATATATAAAGTTCCCAAAAAGCCAGAGAAAGGCTGCTGATTAATATGCATGGAGGCCCCTAAATCATCAGTCAGAGCAAAGAGTTGACAAACTTCTCACTCTTTAAATGGCTTAGCAGACAAATTTTGTTCTCTTAAACAAAAATAATATTAAGAATATTCTGGAGATCGCTATATATATTATAGTTAACTCAATAAATAAGTTGAACTTTATTTACAAAGTCAAAAATTAATGCTTGAAATATATTACGCATCGAAAGGATTGCTAAGGCCCCAAAGTTGTAAAGTCATTTGTAAGTATAAATCAGAGTTAGGCTTCTTATACCTAATCTATGTCTAAATTTACGCATATAAATGATTTCCTTCGAAATCCTTCTAACCAAAATATAACAGTATCAAAATGCTATCCGTTTGTACGCTTCATTTCGATCTATAAACACAGTTTTTGTAGCCTACTTTTGTGCGCTCATCTCAGATGTTTTAACTGCATTCCATATGGCTGTTTAAATAGCACATTAAAAATCACATGCACACAGACAATATGCTGGATCAGCAGATTGTTGACCGCTGACTAAATCGGTTGACTGAATCGGCATTCATTGAACAAATTTCAGCTTTGATTTGCAGCTGGCACTGTCATGTGTATGCGTATGTTTTACTCTTTTTGTTGTGCGAGTTCCATGAACATTTCATGCTGGCATTCAGCAAAACAACAGCGGGGGCTAGAGAGTACGGAAGGTTGGGGTAGGTGGGAGTGCCATTTGTATTTGGGCTCGATGGACACTCGACTCGCATTTAAATTCAAATCACAAGCATAAACATTCGCTTTGATTTGCAAACACATTCATCGGTCGCTCACTTTCACTCTCGCTACCAACCCGCTCTCTTTCTGTTCTACTTCATTTCGTTTGTTATTGTTGGGCTCAGAAATTGCTTAAGCAAATGAAAATGATGAACCGCATTTTGGTTTATTTTGTTTCGTTTGTTATTGTTGTTTTTTGTGAGGTGGTTTGGTCCGCACGCATTATTGCTTCAGCTAATCAATCAATCAATTAATTGACCGATTTGAAATACTCGCATGTAAGTTTATTTTCATTGCTGATAGCCAACGATTGCTGCTATTTTCTTAGCCGTTGGTCATTTTGGCACTTAGTCAAAGTGATTGAGTATGGTCCAGTTAGTTAGCTGTCCGAATCTGACTGGGCTTTTTAAGCATCTGTTGGGTTACAATTTGTGAAGTCCAATTATAAGTCACGTTTGAAGATAATTTTCGTATTATTGAAGATGGTTTTATTTAAAAATAGATTTTGATTGAAAACAGAAATAATATATGCATTTTCGATGTTTTAAGTCTATAATATTGTCCCAAAATATGAGTTTCACTTCGTGAATGACTTTAACAAATACTTTAACGGATAAATTTATTTTCGAAAATTCACTTTCTAAATTTATTATACCTTTGTGTAAAAACTGCTGTACAAAAATTCACACATCGCATCACTTTCTTGTTTGAAGTGTTCTGTTGGAGCAGCAATGAAGCCAACTACCTAAAGATATAACCACTTACGCCTCAACACGTATTCCAAACCACTTAACAAAACTGCAGTGCAAGATTTTCTCAATCATCGTTTCAAATCCAATCAATTGCTTTAAAATAAACTTGAATACAATCAAAGGCGAAAGGAAACAAAGCCTGAATGCTTTTCGTATTATCTCAAATGACAACACAGCAGCGACAAAAAAATACAAAAAAAAAACCAACTACATAACAAGAAATCGCAGCAATGAAAAGAGTCGCACCAAAAGAGTCGAAGACAAAAGGAACAGCAAAGCCGAAACAGTAGCTGACAAAAAATAATATAAAAAAAATAACAAAAACACAGACACACACACAGCCGCAATGCAAAAAAGAAAAGTACAAATCTGCTAAGAAAACCCATTTAAATGTTTGGTCGAGAGCAACAACGATAGCTGTTCAGTAAAAAAGAATGTAGCATACTTTTGCGGGCGGCTCGCCAATAAAGTGTAGCCTGCTTTTGCGGCCGATTCACACATATACTCACACATGTATAAGCCATGCCTGTCATAACTATAACTCAGGCCAGAGATCGTTTTCAGTTCATTTTTCCTTATGCAAATACACAAATTGAAAAAGCAGCTGCCAAAAAAAAATAAAATAAAATAAAATGATGCACATTTGAAGTGCGGCGACCGTCAAAAAATAAATAATAAAATTGTATACCGCTATAAAGTGTTGGACGTGGCTTTGGAAAATATAGAGAAGCCCAGGAACCCGGCTAGCATGTCTTGGCCCGCGGCTTCCCCATTTTTGCGTCAAGGTAAACAAAGCTGGACGAGTAACTGAATAACTGAGTAATCCGCTGCGCAGCTGGTGCAGCTCTCGGCGGGATTAACATATAAAAGGATGGCGCGCAAAAGGTTCATCCTTTGAAGGCAGCCGCCGTTTGTTATTTAGCAACAGGGTCAAGTATGCGTACTTGCTGCTAAAAAAAAAACACACACACAAACAGACAAAAAAAAAGTTATGCAAAATAAATATTCACACTTTGTTCGGCCACACAAAATCCATATATGATTTTGCTACTTGGAACATGTCAGTCGCAGCTGTGCCTGTTTTGCTTGCCCTTGTCAATATTTATAAATTGTTATTTGAAATTGATATGTAAAAGCTACGCAAAACATTCATTATACCCGTATCATTACACATAGGGCGTATTTGGCTTTTGAAAAACGGGTATAAACAAACATAGAGAAGAGTGTTATAGAAATACAATAAGATTTAAGTAATTCATGTAATCTATATAACATGCCTTGTTGGATGAACTGACTTAGTGACTTAGAACTTCTGATTCTGATTCTGATTACGAATGCTATTTGTCGCCCAAACTACAAATTATTCAATCTTGATTAGGGCTTAACAAAAATCTTTAAAGATTTAAGATATGCTGTCACAAAAGTTTAAGTTTTACTTATAAGACTGCTGATTTCTAACTAACAATAAAAGTCTCAGTGTTTTGGCCACTCCTGCAATGTGGCTTCCTTTATAGAATTGTCAACGTACTATAACAAATTTTTCTAAAATATGTGTTCACTTTTTCTGGTATTTGATTTATATAATAATAATAATATTGTTCCTATTTCACCGTGTTTTTAGCATAAATAAAAACAAA
Organism: Drosophila nigromelanica; assembly: GCA_004149465.1. NCBI lineage: Eukaryota > Metazoa > Arthropoda > Insecta > Diptera > Drosophilidae > Drosophila > Drosophila nigromelanica. Next base: position 12,518 of record SCDS01001012.1, on the reverse strand, counting down.
ATTTGCAATTTTAGCCGAATCCCAATACCTTGAAATTCCAAGAGAACATTATAAGTTCTTGTTCGTCGTCGCTTTCATCCTCATTCCTCTCATTATTAAATGAGATGAAAACAGAAAACCAAGAAAAAAGACTAGTTGTAAGCACAGCTAATTTTAATTTCTCTAGAATCTTAAATATACAACATCGTTGAAATTAAGTTTAAGAGATTACCGTGAAAATTCAAATTCAAATTAAAACATGATGATGTGAAATCTTGTTATTTTACAAGGTTTTATTTTTTCTAGTTTTTTTTTTAATCCTGCAGCATATCTCAAATAAAAAACAGACTGTCATTTAACAAACTTGCGCCAATATTCGCTAATTATTTATTTTTATCCTTCTTTTATTTGTACTAGTATCTCACAGTCAGCTTCACAATTAAAATTGCTTTGGAAAATAAACAAAATTCTTGCAATGCTTTCTATGGCAGATAAATAAACAAACTTCTTACCAACTGCTGAATTTACTTTGAAATTCAAATTAAATTAAACCAAGTGTCGACCACAACTCGGTTTTACACATGCAAATTTATAAAATAATTTTCGTTGAATATTTCAAACAACCTTTGCCGTGCTTTGTGGCATCAGCTTCATATATATACATTTTTTTTTTATGTAAAAATAGATTTTTATTCACAAATTTATGGGTATTTAAGCTGAAGGAGCTGTATGCTGCTTTTCGAAAAAGTATTGCTGTAGAAGTTGGATAGAAACTATTTTTAATTTCAACTTTAACATTCAACTGGCAGTCAAACACTAAAAGAAAGCATTTTAATTTAAGTACGACTGATTCATATGATAATAATGAAGGAGAACGGGAAAATGAGACGCCCATTTGGCACACAACGCCCCGTTCTGGCAAAGTGAAATGAGACAATGCGCCGCAGGGGAGAAGATGTGGAGATGGGCGTGAAGGGCATATGCTGCTCAAAAAGTGGAGCAAACTTTGCTGAGTTGTCTCAAAAATATATGTATGCTAATGGTTTTTCAATTTATTCAATGGCATTAGGAGAAATCGAGTTATGAACAGTTCTCGACTCGCTTCAAAGTAAATTATTGTTTTAATTAATACCTCAACTCTTTGCTAAATGTTTTTGATGATACAAATTTTCAATTTGCAATGGCCAATTGCGGCTAACAGTTAAGTGCTCGCCCAGTCTAAGCCGCCTGACACCATTAAAATGATTTATTTCACTCGTAATTAATGACTTCATTCGGAAAAACAAAAAGCAATTTTCAGTATTTGATTTGATTGTCACAGCCCTTTTTGAAGCCCAATGCGCCGTCTGGCCAATTTTATTTTATTTGGTTATTTATTTAATTGGCAACAGCAACATTAATCAATTGCCCATTGGGCATTATGTGTACAGTTTGAGTGATTATTGAGACTCAACAATTATGCAATTATAATTAAGTGCACAATTCGTGGCTCGATTACAAAAGCTAAAACTAACGCGCTATTTAATTGCAAGATTTTATTAATTATTTTTAACTGGTTTGGCTAATGAACAACGCCAATCCGGCGTATACTTAATTTACAACTCGGCAATTCGGCAGCTAAGCAAACTCGACTTACGCTGGGCAACTCTACTGAACAAATGCCGTAATTGCCTCAAATTAAAATTACAGACTATAAATATTTTTGAATATTGATTAGATTTCAAATTGCTTTCATCAATAAAACTAAAATTAGAGATATTAAAATTTTACTATTATTACGCTTTTACGTCAAACTTAACGCTTAAAAATATTTGTTGTTGAATAATAAAAATTTGAACATTGCAAATTTAGTATTTACTGTTAATTGCCTAGGAAATTACAATGGAACTTAATTTGCGGTAACTTATTATCCATCAAATAATTGCCTTCAAATTTAATAATTGTAACTTTGAAAAAATGAATTTATTAAGTCTTTTGTACAAGCTCAGGGAAACGAACCAGGCTGTTTGAGGAGTTTATAACTATTCCCCATACTACAAATTATTTAAGCACTATAATTTTATCTCTATTAGGGTCGTCACAAAAATTTCTGTGATAAATGTGGAGAAATTTGTTTATGGGCTTCCCGATACCTAACCAACAATAAAAAATGTAAATTAGAAATATAATTATTCGCTATTAGACTTTTGAATATGTTTTTATCACATTTTAAAAGCAATATTTTTATTTTAATTTAAATAAATTAAATAAAAAATTTAAGAATGTATGCAATTAATGCAAGTTCTTGACATTAATTACCTTTTATATTATTTTTTTTTATAAATCAATTAATTTAGGTTTTGCTTTTAATTTATATATTAATTGGTTTTTTTATTTTTTATAATAACATTTTAAAAATAGTTTTGCATAAACATATTTAAAATTATTATTTTATTTTACTATTTATTTTAAATATTCAAATTTGTTTTATGTTGATTTTTATTTTTTGTATGCACTTCACTCACAAAGTTTAATTTTTAATTAAATATCTTTTGATTATATTGTTGGTGCACATTCGCATCAAGTTCTGTTTTTAAGTTTTCAGCTCGATCCAACGAACTCAAGCGCCGCGCGGTAACTGAAGCTAAGGCAGCAACGCAGCATCCTTAAATAGTAGTCGCTCCCCCAGGAACACCACACGGTCGTCAACAAAGTCAACAACCAGACAGCATCCGTTCACCATTGGTGTAAAGCTTCTCCGCCACACACACACATACACATACGCATACGAATTGGGAAAATCAACAATGGTTTGCGTCTTGGCTAAAGCTCCACGTTGGAATGTTTGTTTTGACTGTGGCAACACGTGTTGGTGTAGGTGGAATCACGTTGTTGCAGCCCATGCAACACGTGGCCACTTGGGTGCTAGTTCGGTAACCCCCTTTAAATAAAAGCCAATCCAATATTGATTTAAATATTTTTTAAAAGCGCGCGTTTTATTTCACTTTTTGGTTGCCACAAACGCATTTCTTGATATTTTTGCTGCTGAAAAATGCGTTGAAATCCTTAATTGATTTCAAATTTGTTTTTTTTTTCTTTAACATTCATCAAATTTAAAAAGAGCTACAACAATTAAACTTAGTCTAAATGAACAACAAAAATGTTGTGCTTAAGATTAGCCTAACCTCTTAAAATAAATATATACTATACATGCCCCCCATTTACAAATTAACTAATATAGCCAATTAGTTGCTATTTTTAAATTTGTTGTATCCATTTAGAATATTCAATAATCTCATTAAGCATACGTATTTTTTTTTTTTTTTGTTGTTTCGTTTTTCTTGTTTGACAGATTAAAATTGAAAGAGCTTACGAGTGCCCAACAGTTGCGGTCATTGCAGATGGTGACATGATGATAGGCTTTGGACTCCACCTGATGCTAGTTGTTGTTATTGAAAGCTGTATTTCGCAAGGCTTGCAACGCTTATATCCACGCAATCGCAATGATGATTGTTGTTGCTGTTGTTGTTGACGATGATGTTGTTGGTGATGGTGGTGTTGTTGTTGTTGTATATATACAGGTATACAATAGAGAGATAAGACATTAGTATAAACCTTTTTTCAATAATTTAAACAAATAACAAACTTTAAAGCTAAATCTTAAAATTAATTTTAAAAAATAATTCATAAAATGGGTAGAACAAACAAAAACCAATATCGGCGCCAAAAACATTCATAATTTGTTGTGTAGCCTGCAGATTTGTTTGTTGTGTTAATTGTTATTTGTTGCTGTTTTTTCGTTATTTGTTAATAGTTTTGTGTTTTATACAGTAGAGTTGGAATATTTGAATATGCATTCATTCCCGATATTAGTTCACTTTTTTTTAGTTCAGGTTCAGTTCGGTTTTTGGATGGGTTTACATTTTTATATAACTTGCACTTTCATAGTTTCTTTTCAATTTAAAATTTTTTTTTAAAGCTGTGTTCAGCTTTAAGTTCGATTATGATGGTTCTTGATTTTTAGCAGTTGACTTATGGACGTTTCACATTGCCAGAAACCACTCCCAAAACCTGAAAAGATGTTTCATAGATGTCTGCGGCCTTAATTAATGATAACCAACTTGACGCCGCGTTGATTAATTGCCCTTCAAGATGGATGAAGACGAATTTTTACAGCGGGCGTAGCTCGAAGAGATGTATTCCATAACTCTATTCCGTCTGGTCGTCTTCACACTCGCAGAATATACTCTTAATAAATCAGCGAAATAATTCTGGATTTTAGCGTTTAGCATCCACTGCCTTGCCACAATTATCGATCCTTTGTAGTTTTATCCGGCCATTTTATGACAATCCCTTGCTGATTTCGAAGACATGTTGTCCCGCGTTACTTTGACTGCCAAGTCATTAATAACGGAGCATTTCCAGTGCTGATATATTTGGCTCCACCTAAATCGCTATTATACCGAAGCTCCAGACCGCTAGCAAGTGCACGACGAAAAATAAGCTTCAGGCTGGACGTGGAATTTGATGATACGTTTAGGTGCAGATGAAACATTAATTGCAAATCCATAAGAATGTGAACCGTCGACATGTTTTACAGGGACAAGAGTATTCAGGGAAAACCGAACTGAGATACATTTGTGTTGGGAGAATGACACTGACTTTCTAACAAAAGGTTTTAAAAAAAAAAATTAAAACCTATCAATTTTAAGACGTTATCTATAATACAGAGATACACTTCCTAAATTCAACGCAAGAGCGCACTAATAAATGGATTATATACAAATGGAGCGGAAGGGTTTCAGGCTAAAAGAGATAGAGAGCGAAAGAGAAAGATAGAAAGGTAGCCGCCGCATCGAAATCCGCGAAATATTGTGGTTCTGCTCACTGAGCCGAACAGTTTTCAAACGAAAATCGAATATGGGTCTTTTGTTGTGTATTGTCTTTGTGGAGCGCACGAATTGCCTATTCAAGCCACCACGACGCGCCACACATGGCTGTAGATAAGTTTTAAAAAAGTCCAGCACACTATTAAGGTGGCTTCAAATGGCAATGGCAGCTGCATTTTTGCAATCAATTTGAGCGCCATCTGCGGCATAGGGTAAAGTGAAGGTGTCAAGCCATTCTTTGCACTTCTCAGTGCTTTCAAAGGCCAAAACATTCGACACATAGTCGACACTAATGTTGGGACGATAACTGCAAGTAAAAACAAAAGAAGAAAACCCCAACTTTAGCACACATTTGTATACCATTAAGTTCACGAATACTTACGATTTAATAATTATGCGCAGTGCCGCCTTACGCTCGCGCTCCAGGAACCATTCAATCATGTGTCCCGACATAAGCGGCGCTTTTTTATACAGATCAAACAGTTTGCAATAATTGCCCAGAGACCAAGCTGAACGAAACTGTAAAGCGTGCGCAATGACAGGATTCTCGCGCTGATCAGTTGTTATCGAACGCAATACAGTTGTGATGTCTAAAGGAGAGCGGAAAAACAAAAAACGCTAGTTAATTTAAGTTGAACTTAAACAAAAATAATTATTCAAAATTTTTTTAACTTTAGTACTTTAAGTTATATTGTTTTATATTGATCTCAAAAATGTTTCCTATATAGCCTAACTTATAAACTACCAACTTAAAACAAGTAAGAGCAGTCGGGTGTAACCCACAGCACAAAGATTGGAATTTCTTTTGAAGAATTGCACATTGCACAAAACAAAACTTTGGCTTTACTTATTACAAATATTAATTATAATTTAATGATTAAAATTTCAAGACAACTCACCCAAGGTATTTTTAGTAAAGATGTAATAGATAATGCGATAGGCTGTAAACTCAAGCGAATTACTACTGTTGCCCAATTCTAGGTAGAGCATCTTAAGTTGTGTCTGGCACTGATTGAACTCTTCGTGATCGCCCTTCTCCATTGCAATGCGCGCATGCGTCTCATATACCTCCACGGTGAACTTATCGCGAATACCTTGGACCTGCAGCAAAGCAAACAAAAATATTTTTTATTTCAAATTTGTCATATGTTCAGGGCTAAGTGTTGGGTCTTACAGTCAGGTCCTGCCGTATGGACTTCAACTGATCACACGCATAATGATAATCCTGATTGGCTCGCCATTTGCCCTTCACATTGGCCAGCGAATGGGTGAGCACCTCAACGGGGCGCACTTCGGTTGCGGATGGCGCCTTGGTCAGGCGCAAGAATGACTTTTCTAAATCCCTACATGTGCCTACAATATGCAAATCGAGTAAATCTAAGCCCGAACCCGCATCATCCTCGTAGAACATGGCCGATGTTGAACGAGATGCCGCCGCCGCGGCCTGCTGCAACTTCTTCTTGTGCTTCGCCGTGGTGAGACCAAACGGTGAGCTTGCAATTGCGACGACAGATTTCTTAGTCGAGCCGCAGCTCGACTGTGAAAAACGTGCCGCACGCTGTTGCAAGCGCGCTGTGTCATCATCAACGGCACCACCCACCGACGACGAATGCGTTGCATAAAAATGTGGCGTCTTCTTTTTACCAGCTACGGAAGCAGCGGCTGCGGCTGCCCGCTTATTCCTCTTCATCAGCATTTTCTGCTGTTTCTTTGACATATTCGAATTGATGGGTATAAAATCACCCAGTGATTCATTGGAGCCCGTCTTGCGCAGCACCTTACGAGCTGGTGGACTGCTGGCACTATTGCTGCGCGAACGCGAATGGGAACGCGAACGTGAACGTGAACGGGAATAACGTTTCCTATTGTTATACTTTGATGCTGAGGATGTGGACGAAGTGGGCGAACTGCAAAGTGGAAACAAATATAAATTTTTAATAAAAACAAGCTTAACAAATTAAGAAAATAACTGTGCTTCTGTTGTAATAGTTATCTTTTAATTTGCTTATTAATAATTTGGCAATTGAGAAATAATTGAAATTGCAACAACTATTTATGATATACATTTTGAATGTAATTTGGAAGCATGTTTTCCGATATGTTACTATATTATATATTTATATTTTGTTGTTTTGTCTTTTATAACTGCACAGTTTGCATCGTTTATCATAAAAACTCAAAAAGAAATGTCAGCAAATTTAACTGAAATTCCCAACTCTGTTATATCTTATGAATATATATAGAAACTTACCGTGAGCGACTCCTTGAGTAGCGGGACGACTGTTGTTGCTGCTGCTGTTGCTGATGTCCATAGCCGTTGTTGTTAAACTTGTTAAGAGCATTGGCTTTCTGTTTAAATTGATTGACATTTGAAGTTTTCTGATTCGGTTTAAGTGGGGTCTGTTGCAGCTGTTGCTGCTGCTGCTGTTGCTGTTGTTGTTGTTGTTGCTGCTGCTGCTGTTTTTTGTTAAAATAGTTACTGCGTTGTGGCTGCGGTGGCGTCACATTGCTCAGCACCACATCGATAGCATCGCGTTCGCTGTGCACCGTCGGCATGGGCTCATTGTCCCAGTCGCGCGTCCACAGCTCATTGCGATTTGCCGCAGCAATTATTTTTCCCTTGAGACATATATCGATTTGATCCTTGTCCAAGTCAGTGGTGCACTTGGAATAGCAACGTGCCACATACTGATTCAGTGAATCGGGCCACGAATCATTCGAGGCCATTTGGAAGCAGCTATTTGGACGCTTAAATGGTGTTGCCGATTGCGGTTGAGTTTCCTGTGCAGCTAACGGTGGCTGTTGCTGTTGTGGCTGATGCTGTGCTTGCTGCTGTGGAGCAACATCAACTGCTTGGGCTGCTGGTGCTGGTGTTGGTGTTGGTATTAAAGGTAAGGGGGGTGGTGGCTTGCTCAAATCCGGCGTAGGCGGCACTGTTGGCGTAGCAAAAGGATTTAGAGCAATGCCCGCAAAACCAGCAGCTGGTGTTTCATAGATAGTCCCTTGCTGTTGTTTGGTTATGTTATTATTATTATTAATATTATTGTGATTGCTGTTGTTGTTGTTTTTGTTATAGCGCTTTCGCTTCTTTTTGTTAACATTGTTATTGTTGTTATTATTATAGTGATTAAGTTGCTGCATAGCGAGTTGTTGTTGCTGCTGTTGCTGCTGCTGCTGTTGTTGTTGCTGCTGCTGCAGCGGATTTGGCGCATTCGCCAAACGTTTTTGATTCAAATTTAAATTGAAACGAATGCCACCAAAATTTTTTTGCTGTTGTTGCTGTTGATTTTTGCTACCTGCCTGCGCAGGTGGTGGTGGCGGGGGTGGCGGTGCCGTGGGTAGTGGCGGTGCCGCCAGCGCATTGCTGAAACCAGGCGGCGCATTTGACGAGCTGATGGTCGATGTTACCTGCTGTTGTTGTTGCTGCTGATATCGCATATAGTATTGATAGTATTGTTGGTATTGCTGCTGATAGGCCGCTGCACTGCCGCCATGATGATGCCACCAAGCGTAGTTACTCCATTGCTGCTGCGCAGTTGTAGAGTTTGCGGCCTGTTGTTGTTGCTGCTGCTGTTGTTGTTGTTGTTGATGGTGATGTTGTTGTTGCTGCTGCATCTCTTGCAGCTGGGGTATTAATGGCGGCGGGGCGCTCATCGCATCGGACATTTTGTGTACCGTTTGTTGCCGATATATACGCGTTACGTGTGAGCACCTTTACCTTTTGAAACTTACCTTTACATAAATTTGCGTGCCGCACCTTTTCAATGAAAGAGGAAGAGAATGTAAAATAAATGCCATATATGGTAAAACGTACAAGGTGTGTGTGTATGTGTGTGTACAGGCATGTGTACGCGCTTACGCCATCTTGTTTTCAGCTTACCCAAGAATCTTTCCGTGGCCTATATTTAATTGCAGTTGCACAATTGCCTTCAAAAAAAATCGTTGAAATACTTAACACACGAGGATTAAATAACTCTCAGAATTATATGCTTGCTACACATAGAAAAAAAATAGCTTTTTAATGCTTTTAACACTCAAAAAGATTTTACTGAATCACGTCTACACAATGTGTGCTCATTTTTTTTATGTTAGTGACGGGGGTGTTTGACAACCAACATTGATTCTTCTTGGTATCGATACCACAAATTTTGGGTTGAACTTGAATGTAATCGAATATCTACAAAACTATTGCTTACAATTTATATCTTAAAAACATCGATAATACACACAATATGGCGCATTTTACTCTATGGATAAATACGCAGGAAAATATAACTCAGAAATCAGCCGTGATTAGAGTAGCTATTGAACTTTTGCATAGAAACTCGATTATTGCGATCGACAATATTAAATTTTCCTTTTTTTTTAAATATTGAGTACAAAATACTTGCAACGAGTAGTATCGAAGTAAATAAGTTGACATTCGAAAAAAACGCGCAAATAATTGTGACGCTACATCGAAAATTGCAAATAAATAGTAGAATTTGACTAGTTTTTGGCACACAATAATTAAAAATGGCAAAGGCTTTCCATCGCGCCAAACACGCAACGCGCGATCACTTGCCACATCTAATGTGCAATGTGCCAGAGGACCATCAGGAGCCAATCAAACAAATGTGCCTCAAAATGATGTCGCACGATGCGTATGGAAAACCGTAAGCTATTAACTTTAATATGAATGTAAGTGTGGCACGTTCATGTTTTGCCATTTGATAGCTATCAATGGACCACACGCGACTTTGAAATGGGCGCTCCCCTGGGACGCGGCAAGTTTGGACGCGTCTACTTGGCGCGCGAACGCCACTCCCACTACATAGTGGCCATGAAGGTGATGTTCAAGGAAGAGTTGCGCAAAGGTAACGTGCAGCGTCAGGTGCTGCGCGAAATTGAAATACAGTCGCGCCTCAAGCATCCCAACATACTGCGCCTGCTCACCTGGTTCTATGACGAGTCTCGCATTTATCTGGCTCTGGAAATTGCCTCGGAGGGTGAACTATTTAAGCATCTACGCAATGCGCCCAACCATCGCTTCGATGAGCCCCGTTCTGCCAAATACACTTACCAAGTGGCCAATGCCCTCAATTATTGTCATCTCAATAACGTCATACATCGAGATCTAAAGCCAGAGAATATCCTGTTGACAGGCACAGACGACATAAAGTTGGCGGACTTTGGCTGGTCCGCGCATACGCCGAACAACAAGCGGAAAACCCTGTGCGGCACATTGGACTATCTGCCGCCCGAAATGGTCGATGGGCGCACCTATGACGATAGCGTGGATCAGTGGTGCCTCGGCGTATTATGCTATGAATTTCTGGTGGGTAATCCACCCTTTGAGTCAAACAACTCTGAGAATACATATGATAAAATCAAGCGCTTGGACGTATATTATCCACCCTACATGTCGTCCGGCGCAAAGGAACTCATTTCAGGTGTAAGTTAAATGTTAAACACTAGTTAACACAAAAACTCTTATGCCAAGATTCAAACATTTTATATTTAAACCAAATAGTTATTGCGTCGTCAGAGCAACGGACGAATCAGCCTAGTGGAGGTAATGACGCACCCATGGGTGAAGGACGGCATGGCGGCACGTGCTGCACAACTACAGCAGCGGAACGAGCGCGATAAGGAAAATTTGGCCAGAAACTGATGAATCACTGAAAATCTCGTTACTTGCAACATTTAAATAAATACTTTCTTTATTTTAATAAATAAATACATTTTAACCCTTCAGACTCCACGAAACCCCAACTTTATGATCACCTTTGATCGGTGAGCCGATGTCGAATCCAACGTGGTACATGATACTAATGCTCCCGCCCAGCATGAGCTTATACACGAGGCCAACATGCCAATCATTGCGCACCATGGCCTTAAACAGCGTATTATCATCGCCTAAGCGCTGAAAATAAGAACCACGCACATCCTGGAAATTTTCTCTGTGGGCGCACATTTGAGTCGCAGCTGGAATTCAATTGGAAAAGCACAGCTTACAATTTGAGTCCTATTTCGGTGCTGCCATTGCTATAGCCAGCGCCAATTGCATGCATGTCGAATTCCTTCCCGTTAATGTCATAAACAGCTCGATAGGCCAATACATAGTTCTTGGCCGGCTGAAGGGCCACATATCCCATAAGCTTGGGTTCATTCATAATTGGTACTATCAGGTCAAATTTAATTGGCGAATGTTCGTATCCAGCTTGAAGATCGACCTTCCAAATATTTCTATAAAACAAAAAAATAATAAGTAAATGGCTACGCAAGAGTCGAAACGGGTCTTGAATTTTGGGTTACCCCAAAGAAACCTCAAAACTGTAACTTCAGAAAGTATAATTTTCACCATTTGGTGGGCTCGATCTCAATTAGAGATCATCAGTTTATCAAGCATAGTGACTAGCTCTATAACAATCACAATCAAATAGACACCGTCTAGAAGATACCCTGAACTCGATCTGTCGTTGATCGAAAAATCAAATTGATTAAATTAATTGGATTATAAAAATCGATGAGTTTGTTTTATTTACAAACTACTATAGGAAAAGTCAGTGAAAAAATTAAATATATGTATGCCAAAGCTGATTAGTATAGATCTACATATATCGCACATCTGTGCCACAAAGTTAAATTGTTTTGAAATAAATACGTATCGTATACTGACCCCCGAGTATATGCGCCTCGCAACATGGCATTTAGCAACCCGCCGGCTGCTCCAGTGTGCACTCCAATCGTGCCGACGATGGCATGCGTTTTCCAAGTTTGCGACAGATTGAATATGCCGAACTTCTCTAAAATGCCCACGCCGCCGGAGACATTTCTGAGCTGCGGCTTACCCGAACCGAAACTGCAGAAGCTCAGCTTGTCGCTAACACGAGAGGTGCAATCGAAATGCCAGGCACCAAATTTATAGCCAGTTACCAAGCACTCCTTGGCCAATCCACCGATGTGGAAAAACGTTGGCACTTCACCCTCGGACAAGGGAGGGTGTACTATCTCTTCGAACGCTGATTGCTCTTCTTCGGCATCATCTGTTTCTGCTGGCGCTTCATCATCATCATCTGCATTACCCTTCTTTTTAAACGTAAATCTGGGCTTAAACGCATGCATTCTGGTGCGCTGTTAAAACTATAAATTTATACAAATTATCCAAAAAGCCAATGTATGGTTTTTTTTTTCAAATACAAAATATCTTAAAAGCCAAATTGAAAATAATGTATTTTTTTTTTATTTTGTTTGTACCCTTAAGTTTTTGAAAAATTTCTCAAAGTGTGCTTGAATAAAAATATTTTGAAACAAAGACATTTGGACCAATTTCGAATTTTTAACCCTTCAGACTCCACGAAATCCCAACTTTATGATCACCTTTGATCGGTGCACTGGCATCTACGCCAACGTGGTACATGATGCCAATCTTCTCGCCGAGCTCGACCTTGTAGACCAGGCCAACATGCCCATCATCGCGCACCATGGCCTTGATCAGCGTATTATCATTGAGCTGGTATTGACCGCCAATGCCAAATTGACCCGCTTCCTCGCCCTTAAGAGTCGCCTTCAAAGCAAAGGCCCAGGAGTCGCCTAAGCGCTGAAAATAAGAACCACGCACATCCTGGAAATTTTCTCTGTGGGCGCACATTTGAGTCGCAGCTGGAATTCAATTGGAAAAGCACAGCT
>SCDS01001011.1:7121-43339 GCA_004149465.1 Drosophila nigromelanica | reverse complement strand
TTGTCTCGTCGCGCTGTTGTTTGTTGTTGTTGAATCGTTACGCTGTTTGAGTGGGAAATATTTTATGTTTTCGAAGAGATTTCCCTAATCAGTGGTGTTGGACACATAAAATTGTAAATTCTCAATTTAATATTTAAATTCTTTATTTAAGACCTTTATAGAAACTATTAAGTTAAAATTACTATTTATTACATTAAGACTTCTGCAATTTCTGAAAAAAAATATTTAGTAGGCTAACGTTATCCTCTGTCCCGTTATTTGCAGGTCTACATGGGGGCAAGATGAGCACATTGGCCCGGTCCAATGCGTCGCTCTACGGAACTAAAGAAGACTTATACGATCGACTGAAACGTCACGCTTACACGGGAAAGAAAGGTGCGCTCTGATGTCAATATTTTTAAAGTCCACGTCTCTAATTATGAATGTTTTTTTTTCGTTTCAGAAAAGAGTGACAGTGATAGCGAAGTACAGTAAACAATCAACGAAATAAAGAAATAACTTAAAAAATTTATGGAAGAACTCGAAAAGCTGCTTTAATGTTAAATGTGGTCATAAAATGTATAGCACTGCAAAGAGGCAAAGTTCTAACACTGCCCCCCAAATAAATACTCATTGAAAGCGTTGCTAAAAGCTTTGCATTGAATCGCAGTAATCGGTGGCTTTATAACTTTAGAACCATATTGAATCTTTTAAAATCAGCTGCAATTACGCGGCTTAATGCAAAGCTTGAAAATGTGAGAAAAGCTGCTTTATATAAAAAAAAGAAGGGAAATCTTAAGAAATAGTAACTTCAACATGTGCTCTTTAAATATGAAAACTAAACAGAAATTAAGTCGAACTTATGCATATAATACGAGTAAAATAAAAATAAAAATAAAAATTGTTTTAACTTTAAGTATTATTTACCTATACGCAAAAAATTAATACTTTAAACTACCTTGCTTTAAAAGGTATGAAAAATGAAAGCGTTAAATTGCAATATATTTTCCAAACTTGTTGAAAAATTCGCGAGTGCTGTAAAAAGCAAATCAAATATAGTCGTTATTTTGTAATTTAAATAAAGCAAATTAATTATTATGTATTCATATGACAAGTAATTTGTAATTTTATAAAATCTTTTGTAGAACTGTATAAAAGAAAACAAAAAACACGTAATAAAAGTAAAAGTTTATGTTTATATTTATATTTAAACTATTTACAACGGTGCTACATATTATTCTGAAAGTATTTCACCCATACGGATCTACGTTCGGGTGCATTATTTGCCGAATTGTATTTTTCCAGCGCCTCCCTAAACCTTATCTTCTTATACCGATCGCTGCGCCTGAGAAATTGCACAGTATTATTCAATCGCAGGTGCACTTGTGTTGGTTGGGATATATAACGACGATGGAGCTGATTCAGGCGGTTGGTTGTCTTCGCAACTGCAACGAAAGTCGCCAAGGCAAGCGGCAAGGTGAATGCTCCAATAAGGAGAGACTCACGTCTATCATAAGTATCAGGGGATACAATATTCAGTCCCAGCAAAAATGTATTCACAGTCAGGAAAATAGTATACTCAATCGTCTGCCAGAATATCAGCATGGCCACCTCCATGATAAAGATAGCCACCAAACACTCGCATATACATTTTATTATTCTAGGCTTTCTATCCATGCTCAATGGCACTAAGCGGCTATCATAGATAAGATCTAATACAGCCACACCGACTATGATGGTTGACAGTGGAGAGCAGGGCGCCTTTAGCTTGATGTGTGGTGTTATATATAGGGCACAGCGAAATATGAGATGAACCAAACCGGCAACAAGGACAGATTCCAACGAGGCCATGACTACGTCGAATATTGTAAAATTTACTAAAAATTTTCAATATTTAAAAAAATTTTTTTTAGTTCACATTAAAAAACGAAATGACAATGATTTCACTAACTGCCCTCAAACATACCTCAGAAAAGTGTTTCAAGCCTAATGTGTTGTTTAATTTTATAAAAGTTGTGCTTGAGTATCAAATATATGTACTTTTTATACTTTTTTATACTCGTTGATCCTATAGATTGATTCTGCATTTAAAATGCATTGTTAATAAAAAAAAATTTTTCAATCATGTAATGAAAATTATTTAACCAGTTGAAATTTAAAATTTTTGACTACGATCTCGGAAAGAAACAGCTCATTTGACTCGTATAATCCTAAAACAGGAAGGCCATTAACTTTAATTAATTTTTAATTTTTATTTTTTTATTTGCATACTTTTATATGCTATAATAATAGACACCAGCTTGAGTTGCTGAAGCATTTTTAATAGTGCATACTTTTGTGCTGATACAAAAATCATTTTTCATTTGTATTCCGATCTCGGAAAGATATACCTCATTCGACTCGTATAAAAAATCGATTATCATAAAAATGTATTACTTTAAATTTTGGCAAAACATTTTTTTTTTAATATCAGAATTGAAATTGCTGATCTAATTGCAAGATCTGACACTGTTGTCCAAAATATTTACATCTAGTGCTACTGGAGTAGCACATTAAATATGCTGTTTACGGGATGTGCAATGTATTCTTTAAAAATTAAATATTAAATACCTAAAATAAGATTTTGGTAACTGTGGGTATTGAAACAATCAAGCACATCCCTCTATTTTATTTAAGTTTGTTTTTAGCTCGAATTCACTTTAGCGCATTGTCCATTCGCGGCACACGATTTAGTTGATAGACATCCTGCGCAATACTTGATAATGCTCGGTTGCCTGCGCAGTCACGATCAAAACCGACAACGACAGCGGCATGGTGAACGCTCCAATTATGACCACCTCCTGCCGATAATAAGTTTCGTTTGTGACCACGTTTGTGGCCAGTAGCGATCCCTTGGCAAACAAATAAATTGTATGCTCAATCGACAGCCAAATCAGCAGGCCCACCTCCAATAGGAATATTGCCACACACGTTTCAAGAACACATTTAAAGCCCGGCGACATATTCTGGAAGCGCTGTGGAATTACACGATTATCATAGATGATATCCAATATTGCAATGCAGACGATGACCGTCGGCATAACGGGACCCGGCGTTTGAAGCTTTTCTTGTGGGGGTATATATAGGGCAAACCGAAAAATGACATGAACCAAAGCAGCTAAAACAACGGATTCGATCGATGCCATAGCTGTGACCTTAATTTATAGATCAATACCCAATTTCAAAAAAATTTCTCCAAACTTATTAATTTTGTCAACTTTTGTCAAAACGATGACAAATTCTGCTATGTTTATTCAAAACTGTTTTCAAAATATACTGGCTAAAATTCAATTTCTAGATAAATTATCCCACCAAAATTTACTAGTTTTTTTTCTACTTGCAAATTCGGAAATCATAAGACCCATATATAACCCGAAGATTAACATCTATTAATCATTACTTATAATAATTAAATGTATTATTAGACATATTTATTATATATTTATTATATTTTTATAAAAGTTATAAGTAAGTCCTATAACAGTTACTTTAGATATCATAGTCCATTCCGTCACATTCAAAAATAAATTTTTGTTTTTGGATTTAAAAATACGAAATCATTTAATGTTGTTTATAATACCCCAGACGTTGTCAGTGGATATATTCGAGAGTTAAAATGACGCATTAATATTTATTTTTTGATGAAGTGCGTATGTTGATAATTGGCAAGATACATTTGATCGATATCAAGTTCCGAAAGCAATGACATTTACCTTATGGGTTTTGTAGAGCTGCTGTTGGGAGCTGTGCGAGTGTGTAGCCGATTTATTTTATATATAAAATAAATGTAATTTGGAGAACTCAAATTGAATTCGATTTGGTTGCGTTCGTCGAGCATTCAAAATGCTTTTGAATTTGTGTTCATGAATTGCCTGCATTGCGCCCTAATCCTTGCGAAAGTAGTAAATCAAACCGACAGCCATGCCACAGAATAGTATGGGGAAGCTCAGTTTGCGCATGCCCTTGCCGCAGATGACGTGCAGAATTGAGTTCAGGAAACTCACTCGCTTTCGGTTGCATTCGGCGTCATTCTCGTTCAGTCTCTCCAGGATCTCCACATCACTGCCAACGTTCAGTTCGAGCAGCATGGACTCATTGTTGGTCTCGCCATTGTCCAGTTGCCCGTCCGTCTGGAGCAGTTGCTGCAGCAGCTGCATATCGTCCTCCGCCTGAAGCAGGTCCTCCACTCGCACGTGCTTGCGCTCATATACATAGGGTATACTCGTAGTCTGATCAATGTGTCGTTGCATTTCCTTAGAATCGAATCGTGGTTGCTCCAGCTCCAGCTGCAGCTTCTGCAACGACTCCTCATCTGGCGCCGGCAGCAGCTGCCGCTGATGATCGACAGCTGCCAGAAATTGATTCTTTCCAATTTCCTCTTCGACTTGCAGTTCTATTTGCCGCTTCAACTGGTGCTCCAGATCGAGCTTTATCTGCTTCTCCAGTATCTCAGCATGCAGTGCCACATCCGCCTCCATTTCGGCCACGGCACGTTGCAACACTTTCAGTGTCTGCTGCTCGGCGGCCTCCAGTTCCTGGAGACTGCCACTGGGCACAACTGTGTCCGTGCTGCCCAGCAGGCGCGGCGTTGAGCTGCTCGGTCGGATCGGCGTACAGGTACCGTAATTATCATCGTCGACAGCTGAGCAGTCCATCTGGATACCGGAATCTTCAGTTGTGTTCACCAGAGTGCTGGTGCTGCTGAAGCTATCATTGTGTTCGCTGCTAGTCCGCAGCGATTTCATCAGGCTGGTGTACTTGCGAGTGCTGGTTTGGATATAGCTATTGTTGACGGGTCCCGGAATTTTGGTAGATTGCGGCACCAATCCATTCTTGGTAGTACACATTTCGACCATGTTGCCGTCGATTTTGCTCTCTTCTTCGACTTCAGCTGTGTCCTCATCCAAATTCTCATCTGATGGAGTGGCTTGCACATCGCAACTAGCCATCATTGCTATCTGATCAATCGATAATTATCACACACACTATTATTAGAATTTTAACGTTAGGAGAACTTACCCTGGACTATTTGTTACAAGACTGACAGAATTTCAGATTGTTTGGATAGCAAGACTATTTTTTATTGTTATTTTGTCGAAAAATACTGTTCATAAAATGTTACAAATTTAGGCCTGCACTACTCCTATGTTGAATGGCAGAACAAATCAAAGTGACAGACATAATCCGTATTGGTTAATTGCAATGCCTACTTTTACCGAGTGTTGCACAACGCTGAAGACGCATCTGTTCACGGTTCGAATCAAATAAAATATAAAAACAATAATAATTTTTTACAATATATAAAGCATAACAAATTTGCAAATATATATAGTTAGATGTTGGGGGGCTAAACTCTAAAAATCCCCCCTGCCTACGCCACTGCACCACAATAAAATTCTATGTGGTATTTGCACTTTATTGCACTGCATACAATAAATTTGAAAAAAATACAAAATGAAATTTTAAATATTACAATTGAATTAAATGATTAATTCTCTACCTCAGTAAAAAACAAGTAACAAAATTGCAGTCGGGTGTAACCGACAGTGCAATACTCGTTCACAGTGTAATAAAACATACGGCCAGGCATTTTTTCGGTACGTTTTTTTCCAAAAAATTTTATGTTCAAAAATTCATATATTTTAAATGCAGAACTAATTTAGATGACAAAACATGGCCAACATGCCATCAAACATGAAAATCGGTTCAGTTTTGCCAAAGTTATGGAAGTTTTAAATATGGGAGCTATGGATCCCGGAGCTTTACTTGTCAAAATTTTTGCCAATTTTCACTTGATTTTTGACAAAAAATTTGACTCCCTCAGAATCGGGTTTAATGTTGATTTTTATACTAATTATGACTAACACAATCGATTAAACACAAAAAAACGCAATTCAAAATTTTGAAAAAAAAAATTTTTTCGAAAATGAATAAGGGGGTACATGATATTTTCACAAAAAATAAAAAAAATTTATTTCCAAAAATGCATTTATTTTGAACTGCAGAACTCATCTAGATAACAAAACATGGCCGAAATGCCAAACATGAAAATGAAAAGTTATGGAAGGTGCAATATGTGGGGGAGATCACCAGCTATCTACGTACCAAATTTGATGACTCTGGCTTTAAAATTGTGGGAAATATTCACCTTTTTTCGATTTGAGGTGTATCGACATGTTATCGAATTTCCAGCCTCCCAGGATATATATATTTATATATTTCGTTTCGATTTAGTTTTCACTCTCAAATTTAAGAAAATAAAAATCAAAAATTATATTGTCTTTAGTTCGAACCAATGCCTCGTGTTCGGTTTGTGTCCTGAACAAAATCTCGTATCTTCGAACAGCTAGCTCGATTTTATATTATTATTTTATAGTATAATTTAATTCCATTATTAAAGAAATGCAGCTCAAGTTCAACGTAAAATTGAAATTGAATTTACAGCTTAAAATTCAAACTCCGTATTTGTGATAGCTGCAATCTTATAGAAATAAAAGCATTGTAATCGCAATTATATATCAAGTAGAGTATGTTAATTTATTTTAAAAAATAATTGTTCATTTGTTTGTATATTATATAAAGACGTGTCTTAGCGCCCAAATAAATAAGAACTCAGTTATTTGGTTAAGATTTATGGCAGTTAGAAATTGCTGCTGGGAAAGCTGGACCAAAAATCGCCTGATGCAACAACCGCTCAGTTCTCCAGTTCCACTTTGAGCTTCAGATGTGTGGGCAGTTCGTTGTAGATGAGGGGCGGGACGCGTGCTGTGTGACGAGCAAGAGTTGATGATGAGCTGGGGTGAGTGGAGGGAGGGAGGGAGGGCCAGGCAAGTGCCGAAGGGCACTTGACTTTACTCACTGTTGCATTTGTAAACCAGATCCGACCATATAATCATTTCCTGGGAGAAACAAAAAACGCCCAGTCGTCCGCCCTTGAGGGTGAGCGTGGCATCGTAAACATTGTGCGAGTCCAGACTCAAGCGTTCGCCCTCATATATGCTAATTGGAAATTAGATGATGTATTCAGCATTTGTAGTTAATGTTGGATTTTTGCCAAATTACCGCAGTCTGATGAGTCCGATGGCCGGTCGATGTACCAAGGACCAACGATATGAGGTCTTCTCCTTCCAGCCCGCGTTCATTGGATCCTTCCACAGCAGCCTAGCCTGTCCGGGCGTATCGCCGGCATGCCACAAGCTGTTGCGCAACATGGAACCGGGACCCGTATTGCTATCAATCAGCTTGATCTGCACGCCCGGCTCGGCGGAGGCGCGGAACGGCGAGGAGTGCCAATAGGTCTGTGTGCCCTTCTTCCACTGCACCACATAGAACTTGCGGTTGCTCTGGTAGCTGAAGATGAAGCCCACATAGTCATCGTCCGTATCATCGTTGACATAGAAAGTGCCCTCAAAATCGACGCCGCCAAAGGAATCAGTGCCAACCACCAAGCCCGGATCGGAGTTCAGGGTTTGTATGATCTCGGAACCGTTCGCATGCACCTCCCAGTTCGGATCCAGCTGGGCATCGCCCTCCGGGTCCAGAATAACCGAACGTATTGTGCGAAAATCGGTGCGATGAATCATGGAATTGTTTGGACAGTTATCGATGATGTTGGGTGTGCCGTCCTCGTCCTCATCGTCCTCGCACACATCACCCTTGCCATTGTGATTGGCATCGAGTTGCTTGGCATTTTTGGCCAATGGACAGTTGTCTCTGTAGTTGGGGACGCCGTCGCCATCCATGTCGTCGTCACAGGCATCGCCCTTGCCATCGCCATCCGTGTCCAGTTGATCCGAGTTGCTGACCATGGGGCAATTATCCTCCGAGTCCTGTATGCCATCATCATCGCCATCTATGTCGCTGTCGCAGGCATCACCCACCAGATCCATGTCGCGATCCTCCTGCGTTGGATTGGGAATTGTGGGACAATTGTCGCAGACATCACCCACACCGTCGTTATCCATATCGGATTGACTTGGATTGCGGAGCAACGGACAATTGTCATATTGATTGAGCACTGAATCGTTGTCGATATCCTCGTCGCACTCGTTGCCCAATCCATCCTCATCGGCGTCCAGCTGCCTGCGATTGGCAACAAAGACACAATTGTCGCAGGCATCGCCGACGCCATCGTGATCCGAATCCAACTGATCGCTGTTATAGACAAACGGACAGTTGTCCTTGCTGTTCACCACCTGATCGCTGTCCGCATCGTCGTCGCAGCCATCGCCGATGCCATCCAAATCGGCATCCTCCTGGCCAGAGTTCGGCAAGTCCGGACAGTTATCGCGACGGCAATGCGGCTCCGCGCAATTCAGCGACTCATCTGGCCACCCATCCAGATCCCGATCCCTGCCACAGACTCTGCCGTTGCCCGCCCAACCGACCATGCAGCGGCATTGATAGTGATACTTGTCCGTGGGCACGCATTCCGCATTTCTGGCGCAGATGCTGCCATCGGGACACAGATCCGAAGCGGACAGACAGCTAAAGGTGCCGTTAGCCACATAGCCATCCTGACATTGACATCTGTAGGAGCCCTTCAAGATTCGACAATGTTAGCAGGCGAATCAATTATGACGAAAATTATAATTACAATGCTATTTAGACAGGTGGCATGTTCCGGACACCTGAAGAAGCCCATTTTGCATTCGTCTATATCCAAGCAGGTTTGCTTTTGAAAGCCCACGGCCAGATAATCCGCCGAATAGCCTGCAAGGACAATATCATATCATATCATGGAAAAGGGAACTCCCCTAGAATTGAAATACCATGGGCATGAATGCCATCGAAGCCGGGCGGACAAGGTCCACAGCGAAAGCCCGGATTGAGATTGCTGCAAATGGCCATTTGATCGCAGGGCTGATAAATCGCACACTCGTCCACATTTTGGCAGGTGGTGCCATTGACTTTGTGGCCGCGCGGACAGGAGATGCACTGGAAGTAAGGCGGGAAGCCCAACTGAATGCACTCGACACCTGATTAAACAAAATAAGAGGCATAATTAAATTAATATTTGTTTTTAACCTAATATTGAATAAACATGAAAGCAAAAGTGAAAGCACGATTATGTTGATTAAAGAATTAAAATGTTTGTGATTAGTAAACAGGACACAAAAGTCAATTGTTTGCCCAATTCACGTTTATCAAAAAAATCCTTAAATCATGACCAGAAAATGATAGTGAATAAACATGAAGCGCAATGAAACTCAATTATAAGAGAGATAGGCAAAAATATGAAAGATGATTTTTGATAGATAGAGTTAAAATAAATGGAGGAATTGAATTTTATTTACCAAAAAATTGTATCCAAATCGCAGACCAGTGAGCTATATTTGAAGCTTTTGAATTGGGTTATTGCTCAAATAAAACAACTGTATTTTGATTTGTTTTTTGAAAAAAATATTGTATAATTTTTATTCACATTTCATTTAAGCATTACAGAGAGGGTGGAAAAATCAAATTTCGTTGCACGCTTATAAACTCCACTTTCTGGTTGTTGTTTTTTTTTTTTTTATTTGAACAGGTGACATTTTATTATTAGAGCATTTACTAAGACTTATTTCATTTAGAGTTGATTTAATTCCGTGTTTTTGCATTATTTTTGTAAGTACTTGTGATTGATTGTTACAGGGCGAAACGTTGCTAATACTTTTCAATTATTTCGATAGCCATTCATAGAGCTTACAACTTATGACTATTTATAAGTGATATATTTATGTGCTCTCTACAAGTAATTTGAATTCGTAATCAAATTCAACTGCTGTGTGCTCTGATTCAGTTCGTTACAACCGAGTATTTGCGTGCTGTGTACTGGCTCTGCCTCTGATAGTGCTGCACATTATGTGTGGGTATTAAAATGTTGCCTAATAATGAGAATTGTTTATGCATTAATATCGTTGTATAATAGAGAACATTAGTTATTTGTATAATTCTGTCAAGCAAATCCACCCACTACAAACGCTTTATTCTTTTGCCGAATTCAATTAGCCAACTTCACATATAAGGCACAACATTCCAGCACGCCTTAAATCTTTAAGATGACTAACTACCTGGCCTCCAACTCTCCTTTGGCCGGAACTGAGAGTCCGACTGGGTCTGCGCTCTAATTAGCAACCTTGTTTCACACATTCATTGAAAATTGCTCAGGGTACCCTATAATTTTCTGGGGATTTCAATCAAAAGGGTTCGACTCTGGCATTCTCTAAACTGTGTCCGAGCTGCGCATTAATAAATCAAACAGTCGTGTGAAATGTGTACGCTACAAGGTAATTGATCGGGTATTTGGACTTAACGAAAGTTTTTCAGGATTTTAAAAATATATTCATTTTAAAACTGCTAAAATTATCCAGTGTAGCTCCCTGACATAATACTGATTTATTTACACTTAAACTCTAAATTGTTTATTGTACAGCTATTGAAAACTTTTAGAACAGATTTATTTATTATTAAATTTCTTTACGCTTATTAAATTAAATGCAAATAAAATATTTTCTATTTATTTGCAACTAATTCTTGGTCTGAATAAAATAGTTATGAATTTTGAAATGTATATAAAAGAATAGCAATTTTTATATGCGTACTATGTACGGTAACAATGTTTTAAGTATATTTTTATGTCAATTTAAATTTGAATATAAACTTCTGACTATGTTTTTCTAAGGTCCCAGAAAAACGCGTTGTAAAATGTTGATATCAAAAAGATAAGGTTTACTGTTAGGTGTTGCATTAGTTTTCTGGGTAATGCTTTCTGATTTGTAATATTTATATATATACATATATAGCGTTGACTCATTTCTAGACAACGTTCTAAGCTTTCTACACAACCCACATAGAAGACTGAAGTTTGGGGCACGACAAACTGAAATTAGCCATAAAAGAGCTGAAAACAAAACGTGGCCCCAAAACTCCACTTGAAACTTAAACTAATCAAAAAGTCAAACAGACCGCAAAGAGTGGAAAACACAATCCATAAACAGATTGTTGTTGTTGTTACCATGTTGTTTGTTGACTTACCTGAGGGGCATGGTGTGTCCAGGCAAGGATTTCGTATCGAACATGTGCGTCCATCACCTTCATAGCCAACCGGACAGGAGTCACACTGAGCACCGTTCACCGTATCGTGACACTGAACGCCTCTGCAAAACGGGGGGTAGAGACTTGAGTAAATAGTGTGTATAGAGTTTTTTTTTGTTTATTATTATTAATACTGACAGGCAGGAACAAATATACAACAAAAGATTGTAGAAAACCGAAAAACACCATACAAAGTCAAATTTATTAATGATGTTCCCCTGCATGGAGGGAGATACACAAAAGGCAAAGAAAAGGTTACAGTTGGAACCCTCCTCGGACCCTCCACTCGGACACAAAAGCACCGACAAAGCGCAGTCGCCATACGGTACATACACACACACACACACACACACACACATGTGTGTGTGCGGGGCACGGGTGTTCAGGGCTTGGGTTTTGGGATATGCACAGGAAGAAGACGAAAAGAAAACAAATTACAATTACAAGAAAATGTTATTAAAAGCCGTTGAGGCAAAATAAATAAAAATAAAAAAAAAGAAGGCACTGTGTGCATGTCTGTTTCTGTTGGCTGTAGGATGATGTCCAAGTCCAAATGGCCCATGGCCAAAAAAGTGCAGTTACAAGCTGGATGGCATGTAAATTTCTCTTTATGCATTGGCGAGTGTGGGATTTGCTTATGGCTTCCACATAACATTTACATATCATGACACGGACATTAGTTATTATCCAGGTTACGTTTAAACAACAACAACCAACAACCAACAACTGCGTAACGCCGCTGCAGAGTTCGAAACTCTCCCAGGACATAACTCACTGCAATCGCTCTACGCGCACTTCCAGGGAAGTCCATCACTCCAACATCCAACATGCAACATGCAACTACTGTGCCCAACTGACCCACAAGCCATTCGTTTCCATATTTTATGGCTACACAGAGTTAGGTTGAAAAAACCAAAGGGGAACTCTCACGTGGGCAGAGCAATAAGCCTCACAAAGTTGAAGTCCAAGTTAAAACTCCTGATTCTGTTTGAAATTTAACTAAGAAGTGGGAAATCGTTATTGGTTCAAGGTTTCACTTTGAAAACGTTGGCCAATTGAACACCCTTTTGGTCGCATTTTTTTTTTTTGTAGAATTTTCAAAGTTGTATGAATTGAATTGTGGTAAGATCTAAAAACTAGTTTAATATTTGATATTTACTTGCAATCAAAGCTGCACCTAAAGAATAAATCTCATCTTAACTCTCATTTGAGTTTTAAGTCATACTATATTTGTATTTTTACTTGATTATGATTTATATAATGCTTTTTTATGGTTATAATTAAGGTTATATTATATGAAACCACATTTTTAAAAATGATAGATATCGAATTGGAGTTTATAATAAATTCTATTGACTTATAACAAAACGCTTTACTCATTTATTATAATTATTCGCTAAGAAAAGAAAACAACATAATTGAATTTATAAACCGATCTGAGTGATTCCAATTTTTAAACAATAAATAAACATTAATAATTCACCAACCTATTCGAAACAAATTTTTCTATCCTAATTTAAAAAAGTTTTTTGAATATACTTTATTAATTTTAAAGCTTAACACGTCAAAATTAAAATGTGAAATGTTTTTAAAGCTATTCAATAAATTTGTATCAATCATTTTTAACATATTTACAAATTTAACATCAGTTCCATTAACTAATAAAATATGTATAAAATAAAAAGTGGTTTTGTTATAGCTCAATGTAACTAGAAGCAAGAATTCAAATTTGCAATTGACAATTAGAGCAGCCCACAGGTTGCTCCCTATATGGCCGATAATTATAAAAATTCCACCTTGTCATATCCCACGTCAAATTCTTGATGCCCTGAGTTGGGTACATATATATATATATATATACATATATATGTACATGGTGTAGTAGAGCCGGAAGACAGACAAACTGTGTGGAATTGAGGCGCAAAAAGTATTCGAGTTTTGTTGTTGTTTTTAGTGTGGTTGAGAGTTTGCGCTGTCAGTTTGGTGGATTCAACGGCCGCAGCTGCGGTGGCCAACAACACTTGTGAACAAGAAAAAGAAGAAGCAGAAGAAGAAGACGTGTGCGATCGTCAATATTTTGGTAGAAGCATTTGGCGGCAACGCGCAATTAGCAAAAAGTGTTAAGTACTTAAGTGGCAAGCGACCCGAGTTGAGGCGGCGCTGTTGCTGTCCATGTTCCAAGCAGAGAAAGAGAGAAAGAGAGAGAGAGAGAAGAGTGTGAGACAGAGACAGTTAGACGGAAAACAAAATGTTGCGTAGGGGTTTTCGCTTTCTGGCAATCTTCGCAGCGTTCGCCACTTTGCGCTATTCTGCTTTGTTTCAGTTCAGTCGACCATATTCGACTTGGATACCGGCGCGATGGCATCGGCATCGTTTGAGTGCTGGGGAAATAGCCAGCCAAGCGCATCGAGGAACGCATTAGCATTTCTGCCACTGCCCCCGCATCCCAGCACCCAGAAATAGCATCCACCTAGCAGGCAGTTGGCAGTCAGCATGACGAACCCACTTTGCCCGTTTGCCTTTCTGGTTGTTGTTGGCCATTCTTTTTATTAACCACGCATTCATAATTCATAATTCCAATTTGCTGCCTGGACCCAAAGCCGAAAGGCTTTGCTGCCAGGTTGTCCAGGCTGCCTTTCAGCCTTCATCTTCATATTCTTCTTCTTATTTTGCTGCTGCTGCCTTTGCTCAAGTCCAGTTCAAACACTTTGCCAGGCACCACCCAAAAGACACGCAACCTTTAAACACGGACGTGAACCTCCGACTGCGGACTGAGTAATGTGTGAACATGGATTTGAAGCATGAAAAAAAGCTTTTAAACATTGGTCGCAGCTCGAGACGAGCTACAAAATGCCTGACATAAAGGTTGATTAAAGCCCTTGTGAAGTGAAGGATAGCTGAAAGCGTTAAGCTACTGAAAAATTTAAATAAATAAATAAAAATATTTATTTGGAATAAGGAGCTATGAAATCTTAATTTATTAATTCAAGATTATCTAAAATTGTAGGCTTTTAAAATTTCTACAAAATATATAACATTTTCAGTTGAAGTTTTATTTTCTTCTAACTAATTCAAAAAGTATCTTTTGATGCGCTCAAAATTAGTCAAAAATAAAGTATACTTTGGTAAAAATTAAAAAAAATTAAAATTAAAAAAGAAGGATTAACTAAAAATAATAACAATAATTTCCACATCTTCAGTTGCAATTCCTTTTGTATCATGTTCAATGATAAATCTTAACATTTAATTCACACTTTACGAACTTATTTCGCTACCCATTCAGTTATTTTGCAAACTATTTTTAATATGCTGATAGATGTCGTTGGCACTTGGAAACCGCGATAAACCCATTTCTTTGGCAAATCACTTTTCCATGGTCCAGAGCTCTCTATCTATCATTACTGCCAACTACGCGAAGCTTATCTATTATTGGCTGGAGCTGGGGATCGCTGCCCGCATTTATCCCACCCAAATGGCATCTAATGGTAGCGCATGCCATGCAAATGCATACCACTTACTCCCAACAACAGAAACACTTGGTTCTCCCTTAAAGGAGTTGGTGCATCCACAACAACAACCAGAGCAACAACAGCAACAGCAACAACAGCAACAACAACAACAACAACTAGCTTGTGGCGCACGCTTTGGACAAACTACAACTAACTGCCATAAAGCGGCGTTTATTTTGCCACAGGCCACTTATCTGTGAGGTTGGCAGTAGGTTGGCTGCTGGCTCCAACAACAGCAATAGCAACAGCAACAGCAACAGCAACAGCCTCAGCTTGGTCTCGGGCTTGGTCTCGACGTGGTCTTGAGAGTTGGCTCGTTTTTGTTTTCATTGCTGCGCCTGCACACACGGCGGACGGGCAACGAACCAAGCGAGCAGCCAGAGCCAGTTGGCTATTAATTTGAATTCAAGCAGTCAAACGGCGACACAGTCAACAGTCGACAGCAGCAGCAGCAACAGCAACAGCAACAACAGCAACAACAGCAACAACAGCTGCAACAACAACGTCAACTTGGAATCAATGGCTCCACTTTTGCGGCGCGGCTGTTGCTTTTTTGGTGCGTAGGCGAACTCGATTCGCGGCTGAGATACGCGTTCCACCGAACTTTGATGTTGCCAGTTGTGAGCCAACTAACGCTGTCCCTCTTCACCGCCGCCTCACTCTCTTTCAAAATTGTGTTGCTGCTTTTACCAGCCAATGTTGCCGTAAACGTTTTGTTTCGGCCTGGCCCCAAGAATCTGTGGGAAAGTTGCCAGTAATCAAATGGAATTCTGTTTTTCGGAATTGTTCACACAACATGTGTATATACACGTGTATACACATGCAGCTGGAATCGGAATCGGAATCGAAATCAAAATCTCTATCAAAATCTCAATCTCCGGCTAAGCTAGGTAACATAATCTCTCTTGACTGCAGCCTGATTGCATTGCTGATTATTTCATCACACGCATAATTTAAATTGAACAACAGCCTCAGAAAACTGCGGCCAGGTGAGCTGCAGGCACAGCTATGATTAAGTTTTCTTGTGCGGTTCAGGGCAACAAGAAGATTTAGGTATAGGACAGTGTGTTCAAAAAATGGAAAGTGTAAACAGTTGTGCATGAGTTTGATTGGAGGAAAGCATAAATCTCGTAGCTAAAACTTATAATTGAGATTAAGGAAGAACCTTTATATTTATTAATAAACAGTTGGACCAAGATCAGTTTACTCCTAATCATAAGCTATTTGTAGGGTCTGGAGTAACAATGTATAAAAATTAATAATGCATAGAAATTGATAATTTTACAGTCATAAGCTTTCTTCTACCAAGTACTTTGTTTTCAGTATAATAACAACTCAAAAGTTGGAAAAGAATTTTTTTGATTTAGCTTTATCTTTTACGTATATCAAATATGGTAAGATAACACTTTTACCGAACAGATTACACACAAATACAAATATAATAACCAAATCACACTTACAGAATACTATAGATAACATAAGTTCTTTAAGGTGCAAAGCGTTAAGAGTAAATATTTGAATTTTATTTACTCCATCACAGGTAGTAAGTACTTTCCTCCCAACTCAATTCTTTATTGAACCAAGAGCTGTTATTTTTTTTTTTAATATTGTAACTGACCCAGTTAGTTCTTTATTCACTCAAAGAAAAACTATGTCGAAAGATTTTCAAAGCATTTCGTTTTTGTCTTTTGTCCTAGTAATAATGTGGCAAACATAAATCTAAAATATTTCCAAATATATTGATTTGCTTTACAAGAACATAATGAACTAAATTTGGTCGAAATAACCAAGTCTTAAATTTAATCAAATTTTATGTATATATGTATATATAAATACTTTATACTAATTTTTACTCAGCTTCAGTGGATTCAAGGAATAAAGAAACAACGTGCTGACAAAATCTTACTTGAAATACGCTTAAATCTTTTTTAATTAAAATACGTTTTTAAGATTAGAAACATTTCTTGAGATTCTAAAAAATATTTTAGAAATTATTTCTTAACTTTGACTGGAACTTAGCACAAAATTCTTCTATGAGTGTAGTAAAATTCAGAAAAATTTTCAGATCTTGTACATATATTGTTTACCATAGTAAACACCAACAACAAAAAGTTCATTAACAATTTGGGCACAAAGTATATCTGTTCAATGGCCAAGCCTTTATGGAATGACATGATAGAGGCGGACAACAAAGGATCAACAGGTGTGCATATCATTAGCGCAAGTTTTATGGTCTTTTAATAGAATTGATCTTAACAATCGAAAACGCAGCTCGAAAGTCAAACAAACAAAGCGCTGACCATGTTAAACTATGACGCCGGCACGAAAAACATTTCGTGGGTTCTAAATTAAAATGATGGCCCAGAGTTCTGGCCATTGTGTGTGTGTGTGTGTGTGTGTGTGTGTGTGTGTGTGTGTGTGTGTGTGTGTGTGTGTGTGTGTGTGTGTGTGTGTGTGTGTGTGTGTGTGTGTGTGTGTGAATGTGTGTTTGTGAGTTTACCACACGCATTGGCCACATTTCATCGATAATGAAAGATGACAGTAACGAGTCGGCGGCGGTGTTCGACGATGCTGACAACATTTAAAACAATTTTATGCAAATTAAAATACGGTCAGTTTGTGGCGCACCTTCCATTGGAGGATTCCTCGCCTAGACACCTACAATGCGGTGTACCCATTGTGGCCATTGGTTTGTTCTGTCTGCTCTTGGGGCCGTTTTCAATAATTTAAACAAATTTATGGCCGAGCTGCTTCCTCTGCGCGTGGCCAGGCGCTCTCTTTTGGAGCGTCTCACATTTCACAGAGCATCTACAGACCGAAATCACTTTAAGTGTTTTGACACAATGAAGTCAGTCAGTTCTCAGTTCTCAGTTCTCAGTTCCTCTTTTTTCTTCTCAATACTGTGTCTGCTGTGCGGGTTCCCTGCACATTTAACTAATTTATGCGGCAATTTCAAGTGCCATTTGTGGTCCAGACCTCACAGCCTACCAGTTTTTCCTCTTCTTCTTTATTCTTCATTGTATTATTGCAAAGGTTTTGTTGCATTTTGTTCAACAATTTCTACAAAATATTCTATTCAATGTTCGTTACACGGCATGTTATAGTTTTGTTTAACATATTTATGATTTTTCAACTTCTAGAATTTATGTATTTATTAGTCAATATTCTCTGACTTTGCTGTGGGTCTTATGCATAATTAGCTGATACAGTCTGACATAAATGGGAACACTAATAAAGCCAAGCAAGCCAATTTATCTCCCTTCACCTGTGGCGTTTTCTTCCGACTCCAAACACCAATCTCTATATGGGCTGTGGGTGGTTTTATATAGACGTCTATGTTCCGCAAAAAAAAAATACCTTAAATTTTATGCTTTCGAGTTGTGCTGGGCTAGTTCCAGCTGCGTTTTAAAGTATCTATGATAACAGCAGGTGACTTAAGTGTGTCATTTTCATTGATAAGCTATCACATTTCTAAATAGACCACCTTTGGCATCATTTGAACAGACTTTTGTATAAATAGAGATCTTGAGCTTAAAGACTGTATATTTGAATTGATTATTACTATTTACATATCAGTTGAAATCATTAAATCGTTAATTATATTACCATGCGATTTTCATTAGATTAAGAATTTAAATTATCTGCAATATAACTATTAAAAATGATCTTACTTTCTCAAATAAAAACCAACGTTCTATTTAATTTAGAGATGCATTTTTTCTTTCTCTTCACTAAAAATAATAATTTTACTAAACTTAATATTGATGTCAGTAAACAATAAAAAAAATTTTATTTCAAATTGTCGTTTAAAGAGTTGTTCTCAATTTTAAAAGAAATTTTGTAATGGATTCTGTAACTTTTTATTATGTCAAGTAAAATGAATCTCTTCCTAAGCCACTATAAAAGTTTTTGCGTCACTCTGCAGAAAAGAAGATTTATTGGTAAAGTGATCAACTTGAATGTGCTTAGTGCTAAGTGGAGTAGCGAGATTTGATCTTAAGCCGACAAGGGATTATGCATTTTGCACATTTCGATTGGCATATCAAGATTCAGATTTCAGATCTAAGCACTTGTCAGAAAGGGTGCCCATAACTAATGGCCTTAGTATGGGGTATGATAAAAGGAAAGTCTTTGGATGACTGCCAACTGACAAAATCTCTGCTCTTTTTCATTCACTAATCACCATTCTGATGCCCACTCCAATGGGCATGGCTTGCAGAATTGAAATCTCAATGGGCAAAACTTATCAATCATAGATAGGAAAAGCGTGAAGATAGCTTCAGCTGTCTGAAGTGGCAGGCAAGAGTCGCTTGACTGCATCATTAAGCCATAAACAACATCAAATTGCCATTAAGGCCATATGCAAATAATTGCAGACTCAGTGAGAGAAACCCTTGCGAATGCGCTGAGCGACATTTTGCGTGAGGCAGCGACGCTGGCGGCGTCTTTAAAGCGTCGGGCGTCCATCTGCGTCAAGAGAACAGCATGACAAATACAATTAACATGGATGCCCACGGATGGCCACGCCCCTGACGCCATTAAAAGGTGCAGACGCAGGGCATATAAAAAAGCATAAAAGCTACAACAAAATAAGTTGGAGTTAATTTTTGCGCACAATGCACTTACAGAAAACAGGGCCTGTCCGCGCAGCTGATGCCCGGTTTGCAGACTTTGCCATCGCCAATGAAGCCGGCAGGACAACGGCCGCACCTTGGTCCCGAGGCGGTCTCATGGCAATCAACGCCTGTGGGCAGTAAGAGCAAGCATTGCGATGTAGTTTGAGTTGAGGGATCTTACGTTGTGAGTCACGGCACTTACCAGGATAACAAGGATTCGCTGTACGGCAGTTGGGCTCGAGCCGTATCTGATTATCGCCGCTGGGCTCCTTGCAGCCCGCACAGTTCTCCAGCAGCATGCGCAAGTAGGCAATCTCCTGACGCTGGTGGGCGACGTCTTCACGCAGCAGCTTAACCAATGCCAAAAGATCGCTCAGCGATCGTGCGAGGGCGTCTGCAACAATGAGAACAAAGCGCAAAACCGTATAAAAATAAGACTTTAAATAAAGCAACAATAATTCATGAGCCGCTGCGTACTCGCATTTGTATGTGTATATGTGTGTCTGTGTGTGTGGGAAGCGTTCAGGCATCTGACAAGATTAAGGCCTAACCAATGCTTAAATCGCACTCATTTTGAGCGGACTCCCGCACAGCCTCCCTCCTCCGTACAGTTTTCAGACTTTCCTGATTGCAACCTAATCCGCTTTGTCGCTTGGTCGGCTCTAAGCCCGAACCCAGCGACTGTGCCTCAATATCCAGCTGCTAATGCGCCGCGTTTTAGCGCAGTTTAATGCAATGCGACAACAGAGTTGAGCACCCAATGCGATTTTAGCGCATTCAGAGATGACCCAATCAACGTTGAGTCACAGTCATAAAAGTCACGGTGATCACAGTCATCAAATCCATGAACTTTACTGAATATGACAATTATTTATATACGAATATAAATATATTAATTTAATTATAAATAATTCTTTATATATTTATATATGTACCTCATTCATGTTTATTAATAGGAAATGCTGTGTAAAATATGTAAGAGTTTAAATGCATACAAAAACCAATTTGTAGACTAATGGCATTAAAGTTCAATACTTTATACCATTACCATTAGTCTACAAATTGGTTTTTGTATGCATTTAAATATCAATTTTAATAAATTCTCTAATTTTTTTCTTTAAAACAATTTTTAAAAAAATATTAAAGATTTTTGCAACAATTTATTTATGAATACTTTAATTCGTATATTATTATGTTATAGTGAAAAATTTTTCAATATTTTAAGTACACATATATTTTATAATTTTTAACCAATTATATTATTGTATAACACTCGTACTCGAAAATTATACTGTATTTAAAATCTGAATCTGATTTTTTTGTTCTCTGAATAAATTTACAATCTCTGGTCTAAAATTAATTATTAGTATAACTATATAAATACTAAATTCATCTTGAAAAAGTATTAATTCCCATTCACAGCATTTCCATCAATAGTGTAGAGTTATTAATCAATATTTTATCTTATCCCCCGTTGAAAGCACCCTAATAAACTTGCAGCTCATCTCTAAATCTCATATGTTGTATGACGCCATGTTAGACACATGGCAACGACTAAACTAGTCCAATGTTTCATCGGTTCCAACTGCCTTTCCGACCGTCCGTCTGTCCGTCCGTCTGTGTGAGTGAGTTTTGTCAACATTGAAAATGCCGCCGCCGCCTCAACGCCCAAACGCATCCGTTCGGGCCGCGAATGCAGGGGCTGTGTTCGGTGCTCACTCGATCTGCAATCTTGTTTTGGTTACGTTTGGTTACGTTTGGGTTTTTGGTGTGCAACCTTCGTTTCTATATCTCGTCGGCGTCATTCATTACGTTTGCCTTTGCGATTTATATGCCGCCTAGTCGCCTGTCGTGTGTGTGTAAACGTGTATGTGTGCGTGTGTGTGTGTGTGTGTGCGTGTGTGTGTGTGTGTGTGTGGGTACAGAGCGTGCTACCAATTTGGTGTTTTGCACTGAGCTAGATAAATAATAATTATGCTGGGTCGACATCGAGCCAAACAGCACTCAACGAGCCCAAAACGAGTGCACAACTTATGCACGGACTTTGGATCGGCTTTTGCATATCTTTGGCTTCATTAGTGTTGTCTTTTCTGTGGGCGCTGCTCGCTGGTTTTCTGTGGCACTTAGCGGCGACTTATTGGCAGATCCGAATGTGGGTACTTACATACATAATGCCTCTACCAATGTCATGTAATTAATTGGCAGCAGATTTGTAAGGTATTATCACATTAAGCAAGACAGTTATTGTTTCGGGTATGGAAACGGAGCTTTCAAGTGGAAGCAACGGTAAACAGAGAAGAATACAAATGGAATAATAAATAAGCTTAGCTGGATTGAGTAGATGAATATGTTCACACTGGAGACTTATAAATATATTAAGCTCGAATAATACACACATTGCTTACACAATTAAAATGTGCAACAAATTAAATTTCAAGAATACTTTTGCTCTGTATTAAATTAAATATAAAATTAATATTAAAAATTTCATTTGTATAGGTATTAATAATTTTATGATTTCTTACACTCCAATTTCTTGGCGTCTATTGATTGAAAATGTATATTTTTAATTTTGGAGTGTGGTATTTTTCGAGCAAATACAGTACAATTATTAATAAAAAGCTAGTATTCATATTGATCATAAAAATATTGCAGGTTGAATTCACACATACAGGCTTAAACGAAATTTTATATAAATAAATAGGTATAAAGAAGCTGTACACAGTATATACATTTTATTATTACATTATTAATATAAGGAAATAATAAATGCCTTATTATTTAATTTGTTTATCAATTTATCAGACTAAATATTGAGATAACCCAAACTTTATGATGGCGTCCAATATAGTATTTTTACATATTTTGTTGCTGTTACAACCTTTTTTAAAATACTTACCTTTAGAAGACCAACACCAAAGGTATTGCAGAAAATTCACCTTAAAATACACACAAAAATACACCTCAAAGACAGCTTTTACAAGACCTGTCTGGCAAAGACTCATGCCAATTTAAGCCTAATTGAATTATGTACCTTGACTGACATAAACGCCAACTGTTTCGGGCTAATAATTTCATCAAGCACAACGCGTATGCAAAACTGATTTAAAGGCTACGCCTCATAGAGGCCACCGTCCCACCCAAAAAGTTGTTGGAAGCCCACTGGAAACTTGTCAAAAGGCGAGCCACGCCCCAAACGACGAGTGTCGTCGACTGTTTAACGATTAGTGTGATTGGAAAAGAGATGGCGAGCTGTTACCAACCTTCACAATCGCCATGCATGATGGGTATATCACCACGCTCCACGTCCGTAGGTATTTCCTGCTGACGCTGATCGACGCCGTCCCGGGCCAGAGTTGGCTCATGGTACCAATTGCTGCGCACATCGCGTTTCTTGTTCTTCTCTGAAAGATTGGCAACCAGATTGAAACGGTGGGTTGTGGAGCAGCCCACCAGACAGCATGTTTGACCGATAACTTACCACGCTCGGTGATCTTGTTCCGCAGCATGCGTCGATTGCCCCGTCGATGCAAACCCTTTTGGCAGTTGGCGCGCTGCAGCGAGTGCTCCATGTCCGCATCAAAGTGCAGCGGATATTTGCGTTCCCTGAACTACAAAAAAAAAAAAGAATTTGGAATTAATAATAACTCCAATTGAAATTGAAAGTGATCAGACACTTACCAGCTTGATCACTGGATCATCCATTTGGGTGTACAGCTTGGACAGACTCATGTCAATATCGTGGAAAGTGCTCGGCTTGCAGTCAACATAAAGTGTGATGCGATTCTTGGAGAAGTGCAGGGCCAGAGATCGTATAGTGCTCGTCTCATTGATGTTGGGTATCTCAAAGTTGCGTGACTCTGTCGCCCCATTGGCGCTGATGTCCAGCGTAACGGTCTGCTGCTTGCGATCCAGGAAGAAGGACATCTTGTGCTTCAGCATGGGAAAGTCGATCATGAACAGTGCCTCAATGGATATATGCAACTTGCGCCGGGGTCTGGGAGACAAATGAAATATCATTAAATTGTGCCACATGATCAACATGTTGTGATAAAATGTTCAAGGTTAGTTAATTCACCTTATGTGACGTGTGGATATGACCACATCTCCCTTCCTGATATACTGTTCCAACTCAGCAGAGGCAACTGTGGACAAAAAGTTTATTGCGTGGTTGAAAATTAAATGAGTAATAAGTAACTATATAATACATAAATGTATGTATAATAAATGTATTTATATAATTAACTTAATACTAGTAAATTTGCAATTTGGTTTCTTATAATATAGAAATACACACAATATTTTTTAATTATTTCTGTATATGTGTATATTGAACTATTGAACAAACTGGCAAATGCTATTTGTAATGAAGAATTGTTCAAATTAAAATTTAAGAAAAAAAATTAAATAATAATATAAAGCAAACATGATATTTTTCTGTATATTTCTTAAGGTAATATGTTTATTAAAGTAAACGTTTGTAAACATATTTAAGCTGGCGAATTCCCATCAATTTTATCCACATACAAAATTGTTTAAATATAAGTATATTCCCCACGATTAATTGTTATTATCCATA
Organism: Drosophila nigromelanica; assembly: GCA_004149465.1. NCBI lineage: Eukaryota > Metazoa > Arthropoda > Insecta > Diptera > Drosophilidae > Drosophila > Drosophila nigromelanica. Next base: position 19,541 of record SCDS01001011.1, on the reverse strand, counting down.
TAGTATATGTTCCCTTATTTTCCTTCAATTGCTATATTTACTACCTTTTATTTACTAATCAAAAAAAATGAAAATAATTTATTTTAAAATCAGGCAAATCTACAAATTAACCGTAAAATGAACACCATGAAATAAAAATGGATTTGCAGTTTATATTAGATCCGCATTAATCTTTTAGAGTATTTTCTTTATATTTTTTGACTTGTTTTTTATTTATATAGGCCGGCAAACATTATACATTTTTAAAGGTTTATTGATTGATAAACCATATTTTTGAAGTATTTTCTTACACATTTTTTTCAGTTACCAATTCCCCAAATTTGTCAATATCTGTTTTTAGAACTCCTGTAACAGGCCTAGGCAAACATCCGTTACGCAACTGATAGCAGAATATATCGATTACAAGATCAACATAAAAAGAAACCAAAATCAAACAATGCTCCGGTCATGTTGACTAATCTTCCCCACAACTTGCTCTACATAGGGCAATTGGTATTCGCGCCTGGCAGAGATTACAACACTTGGCGGTGTTTATTTTGGTCAGCGCTGGATAATCCCGTCGCATGTTAACCCAAAAAAGAAAATCAGAAAACCAAGTGGAAAGCAACAGCTTTTTGTTTGCCCAATCCAAACATGTGAAACCACCGCTGCGACTGTTGGCCAAAGGAATTTATCATGACAAGAGACCAGAGACAGAGAAAGAGAGATAGAGACCATGTTCGTAGTATGTAGAATTTCACGCATTTGTGCAGTTATTTGTCATGTGTAGGAGCAGCGGTTTGACAGGCGCATGTGAAGTGACCTTCACGATATCGTGCCACACTCGAGCCGCACAAGGCAATCGGAATTGCAATTGCAACTTGGCCAGCTCGTGATCGGGCAACGCCAACGCCATTTATGGTGCTGGGAGGTCGCCTGCATCCAACTCGACGGCGACTGACAGCGTTTTGATGTTTGCTTGGCGGACTTTTTTTGATTTACATAAATCACAGTTTGTGGTTCGTTTTTTGGGCGATGCCAACTGTCCGGCAAATATTTACCGACTCACGCTTATCATCGCATGTTTGCCCATAAATACAACGGTAAACATAATGAACCAGCAGCCAAACAGCGCCAGCTGCAGCGGCACCTACCTGGATCCAGTGAGAGTGATGCAACCTCCACAAGTGCCAGCGCCAATGCGGCCAACCCGATTAGCAACACTCGCGTCCAATTCATCGTCAGCCGTCGACTTCTCCTCACTTCGAATTGATTTGTGCGTCCGTCCACTGCATGAAAAAAAAGAACAAAAACAAAAAGAAGAAAGAACTCAGTCGGTGGTTGTTTATTTACGTTTAAAAATAAAAGCCCATAAAATGCATTGCGGGCTGCCCCATAAAATCGCATAAAAATGATAAATAAAATTCAAATTAAATTGTTATAACGAGTAAAAAATAATTTTGTTTTTTTTTTTTTGTTTTTGATGAAATGTTTGCGGCATTTTTTAGATTCTCAACAAGCATTTATCGTAAAAAATGTCGACGCCCTGGTCTGTTTTCATGCCGGAAGTGTTGCTCCGGTATCACCTAGGCCCACATGTGCATAAATACATATGTATGTGTATCTATCTATCTATCTATGTATGTATATCTTTCATCTATGCGGCCATCTGTGGGCGTAATAAAGCATTTGCAGCTTAAGTTTTTATGTTAGGTTTTTTTTTCTTTAATTTTTTCACGTCTTTTGGTTTTGAATCGGCCGAGATTTATGTAGGATTTTTGCAATCATTCTTTCGTCGGCTCGTGTTAGTTAAATAAATGTTTAGTTGATGTGTTTTTTTGGCATTTGTTTCTTTTATTAAAATGCTCGAGTGTATGTGTGTGTGTGTGTGTGTGCATGCTTTTTCAGGTGCGCGCCCAGCGGAAGCTGCGTAAATAAAGTTTATGCACAAGATGGGGATTTATTCTGTGAGAATTTTGGGCCTTTGAAAAACTTTTGATATAGAATTTTAAATATTAATAAAATATACCAGAAAATTGCTTTTGCAGCTGAAAGATTAAGACAAAAAATAAACGCAATTCAGAGGGCTTACTATATTCATAGATAATACTTTAGTAAACCGTTCATAAAACTAGGCGATTACAATATCGTTTTGTGTGTGTTTTTTTTTCTTTTACTAAGAATAAGTAAACTGTATGATTATTGATAATAATGGACTTAATTTTGATTTACAAGCTTATATTATATAAAGATATTGCATTTTTTATAAACAAAATCTATTGTTTCTTCTAGTCAGCATTAAAGGGAATATATTTTAGAATTAATAATGTTTACAAGGTTTTAGATTAAAATAATTCTAATTATATTCAAACATTAATTTTAAATTTCTGTTTGTAAGGTAATTAATGATACCTTTTATCCATATTATCCAAATAAATAAATAAAATAACATTTACAAATATAATAACAAATATATTTAATTTTTAAGAGTATTGCAAGTGATCAGTAGTCAGTGATCCTACCAGCAATTTATGATCAATATCGTAACTAATTCATTTGGCAACATTACTTAAATGTGTTCAAAAAATAACCATACATTAGTTGATCTCTCGCTTAGCCATCACATTTCAATTACAAGCCATAAATCCTACTACCAACTAGCCAACTGTGTTTATCTTATTGCTACATTATCACATTCCCAGCACGGTCTCCACACTCTTCTGATCCTGCACCAAATAAATTAAACTGTTGCCAACAAGCGCTACCGTCAGTTGAAGTAATTTGTTATCGGCCACTTAAATCTTCAAGTGATCAAAGGCTCGAGTGGAACAACTTTATAACTCTTGGAGCAACAATTTCCCTAACTAATAAATTGTTGAAAAACTCGAAATTTTACGATCAATGAAATAAACTTCTAAAACCAAATCGGTTGGGTAAATAAGTACGCATTTATTGGCATTAAACAGCAGCGATCGTTAAGTTAAGAAGTTGCAATTAAACATTTGGAGCATCAGCATTAAAATGAAGAAGTGAAATCTAGAAGTGTTATATGGATGGTCGGTGTAACAAATTAACCTCCAATGGATATATATCTTAGTTCACCAACTGGCAGCGCCCATTAGGCAATATCAATGCTTAAATAAACGCCAGAAATGTGACCAAGTTGCCAGCTGGACGATCCAGACAGCTTCTCAGCCACATAACATGGCTCAAAGGTGTTCCAGGAATGTGGTAACGGTCGAGGCAACAGCAATGTCGTTATGGCCTTACAAGACAAGCGCTTCTGCCAATACTGGTCCAAAACTTGTGACTGACAGTTATGGATTTATAGTGGCAGTTAGACTGTTGCGTTGTATCGCTGCTGCTGCTGATCTCTGATTCTCTGGTTCTCTCTTGCCAGTTTAAGGCACGATCGCTACAATGTCACCGAGTCACAGGCGCAAAACATGTGCCATTTATGGTCGAAATCGCAATTGCCAGTGTTACAACAGCCTTTACTACTAGGCCAAGATGTAGTAAAAGTAGCTGCCACGGCCCGGACACTTTAACTGAGAGCTTTTTGAAGTAGTTTAAGGTTTTTATGTGGCATTTGACAGGGTTTATTGAGACCTGGAATTATTGCGCCAAAAGAACTCAGCTGCCTCTTTTAAGGATAGTAAATTAAATTAATAAATATTAACAGTAAATCTCATTATTTATGAGTTTCGGTTATGGCCTTAATATGTGTTAGGATTAGGATATATTTTTAAATATCATCTTCATTAGGCTAAGACGCCTAAAGAACTATTACATTTGTAAAACTATTGTAGTATTATTTAACTGGGTATATTAAAGCTTCGGATTCGAGGATTATGTGCTAGAAACCTTTTGAAATAATTTAGATAATATTGGTAGAGTATTCAAAAAGTAAATTAATAAAAAAAAGATGGTAAAAAAATGTTGCATATCCATACAAGAATTTAAATGTTACAGTATCAGTTACACAAAGTTTAATGTAGAAATTTAAAAAATTGTTAACGTCCCTATTTTGAATATTTATGATAGTGTGTTATAATTGAGTATTTAAAGAAAAATTTGGTTGACAAAACTATTAGATTTACCATTAAGTATTCACTGCGGATCTTCATCGAATCTTTTAAAATTAATCGGTTTAACATTTTTTAACTACTGTTGGAATATCACACTCGATCCAAGAAATTGTTGTAGCATTAAAAATTGATGACAGGATAAGATGTTTAAAGCATTCAGTTTACTTTTAAGTTTTGAAGGGTTCTCTAGAACTCTGGTCATGCGCAATGCGTAAAGCTCTTCAAGTGTTCATTGAGACGTATAAATAGACAGCTGAGGTTGCTACTGACAGTCTGACCGCAGATCCTCAAAGAACATTTCCCACCGAATGTCAAGCAAATAATCCCCACAGTTTTCAGGCAACGACAGTCAAATCAAAAGAAACCAACTCAAAGTGAGCACTAAACTCACATAATCCGCGGTCCAAAATTTATTAAATACTTTTTAATGCCATCGCATAGATATACATATGCCCGGAACATAGATCTCTGTCCAGCGCCCACGCAGTCAGCATAAGTCCAAAATGTCTTCAGTAAATGACAGTGTGTCGCCATAGAGACGCCGCCGCATCAGGTTAATAAAGCGCACAAATCAAAAACAATGATGCCATGATTTATACACGCATATATATATGCTTATATATATAGACACACATCTGTGTATATCAACATTGATTGACATTTAATTAAGCAAAGTCAAATGCACACGGAAGCCGCAAACGACGACCACAGCACAAACTGTCACCCACCAGATCGGGTTAGATTTGATCTAACTGATTCAAGTAGATCGAACAAGTTTGTCGGCATCATGACAAAAGGCGTATCCCCTGTATATCATCAGTGGAAATTTGATGCTTATCGGAAAAGTTATTCTATCAGCTTAAATGTAAACTGGCAGACACCCCAATCGAAACAGTGCCGCACACTCGATAGTGCGGGCTGCTCTTAAAGTTACCTTGGGAGCATAGGGTATATATGAATAAGAAAATTTCAAGGAATTAGGATGTCAAATATGTAGATATAAAGATTGCTAGATGCGTAAATTACTCCTGATATCTACAAAAATAGCTTTTCATAAAAATAATTTACTTTAAATTAGATCAAATAAAGTAATAGTTCCTGATCTTGTAAAACTACACTCAACAACTATAACAATAGGTATTCCTAATTATAAAAACACTTTTTTTAGAACCACTCTAAAAAGCATAAAGTTCTTTAGAAAGAATATATAAATAGTATTGAAAAATATATGTACATATAATAATAGGCGTTCTCAAAAATAGTTCAAACAACTTTGAGACTTTAATATTAATATATCCGATATATATACATCGTTATAAGCTATCAACCAAACTTTTTCCTAATAGCTTAAATGAAATTCATACATTAGGATTCAATGTCTGGACTCTTAGACTATCTATATATTTATCGAGGACTGCTCTTAATAAATATATATCGATCATAGATTCCTTCAAAATACATTAAAACCTTGTTGCGTTTACTTTCATGAAAATATATGCTATATCCAAATAGTGTTATTTATTTATTATAAACTGTTCCCAAAACAAGTTTTGACGAAAGTAAATAAAACAATACAAAAAAATAAAATATTAAAAGTTTAAAGCCTAAAAGAGGCATTAGGTCACTAGTTAATGCTTAACACACTAATTGTCATCTTTTATTAATCAAAAGTTGGGTACAAGCCCCAAAAGAAAGCTATAAGCTATATATATTACATCTTCCGAACAATTGCTTGCTTACACACCTCCAGCTTTTTACCGGGTTATAGAAAAATTTATAAGAGAAACTAAATAATAAACACCAAAAATATAACTAACATAAAAAGCTCAATTTTGGTTTATGATTTCCAATAAGCATAAAATATTTTATGGCTGCAACAAACTCTGACTCTGTGCATGAGTCATCTCCATTAAGAGTTAGGACAGCCCTCGTATAGCATTAGATATTCAAATAAAATTTCCCCAGGGGGGAGAAAAAAGCGCAAAAAAAAAAAAGGAAAAAACAAAAAAAAAAAAAAAAAAACACCAATCGGCGGCTACTGCGCATGCGCCGCGCTGCTTCTGCTTCTGCAATTCCGGCGCAGTCGCGTGTGGGTAGGACAAGTTTTGCGCTCGTCGCCCCGGGCGTCGTGTCACTGAAATCAAATCAGCCGCGTTTAAATGCTCAACCGAAAACTCAAACTCAAACTGAAACTCAGCTGCGGCTGCGACTGCGACTGCAGCTCCCAACTTCAACTGAGAGTCCAACTCCAGTTCGAAGCACTGGCAAACCTGCTGTCAGTTGCTGGTTTGACACGGAAAGAAACGACGTCGGCGCCTACGCATCTGGAGACCCGGCCCCAGACACTTAGCCCCAGAGAGACCCAACTAAGCTGCGCTTAGGGAAATTCTTCAACGGATTTTCATTTGCTGCAAAACTTTCTTTGGCTTTTGTCTAATATATTTCTCATTTTTAGAGCCCGTTCGCTTTTCGTGCTCTTTAATTGAAAAAAAAAACACAACAACAAAAAAATGAACCGATTTTCTGTCGCCTTCGTCTGATAAATTGGTTTCATTATGGCACGAGCATAATAGATTTTTGTATAACTTCCGGCGCAATTTGAGTGGAGCTTACTTTATATAAATGTGACAAGATCCCGACGAGTTCAATAGCACTTGACTTCGACATTTTTGAGTTTCTGTATTTCTTCAATGCTGTCCGTACGTATATATTTAAATTTTCATTTTTCCATAAAGAAAAATGCAGTAGTTGACAGCTGAAAAGTTGGCCATTCAGCTATTATACAAACGAATTTCACGCTCTTTTTTAGTCTTATTTCATAATATTGAAAGGTCTGTCAATTATATATCTGAGTACGGTGCTGATTTCTGGTATGGTAATTGCGCGGCGCATTTCAAACAGCTGAACAAAAGAAAAAAACATTTATGAATATTTACAATTGCGACTGCCGACGATTAAACTATGTATATTACAAAAAAATCGAATGTCGTTTAAATATAGCCAAAGTATTGAGAACATAACAAAACTTATAAATGGACAAATAATATATATCATATAGAACATTTACAAAATTTCTTATACAGTTTGATAAAAACCAAAAAAAAATATCACAAGCTTTAATTGTTCGTATTCTACCTAAAGAATAGAGCTAAACGACTTTTATAAGGTTTTCCCGGAAAGTTTATTTTGAACAAGCTTTTGGAAAAAAAAAATAACTTTAGTTCATGCGGCATAATGTTTATGTAAGCTGTATTATAAAGTAATCCGATATGAGTAAAATATTTTAATATATTAAAATCACTCAAGACAAATGTTATTAAAAGGAAGGTATTTTTTACAATTAAAATTTTACATTTAAGACCTGAGTTAGCCTTCTACTACCTTCGTTAAAAAATAACAATACCATCTGTAATGATTAAACAAAAAATGTTTTAAGATGGATTCTTAATTGAAACACATCCAAGAAAATTAATTGTTGTTTTATTCCTTTGTGTTCAAACAAATTAATATTAATCTATCATCTTAATAAAAAATACTTTTCCCCATCTATTGTGAACTAATAAAAGTTATGGCTTTTTATTGTTTGTAGTAAATCACTTAATCAGAAATACTACAAATATATAAATCAAAACACGTACATAAATGGTATTTATGCATATATAATTTGACATGTTTTTCGATTTGCCTAAAAAATAAACAATCAAAGTCTGTTCTACAGATATTTTAACCAGCAGCAACAAACTGTCCCTAAACATATTATTATGCCATAAACAACAAATATGGCTGCCATATAATCATGTGATTATCTAAACTTGCTAAGCGACCACGCCTTTTAAATATCTCAAGAGATGTCTCGATTTGCATTTCTGCGCAAAATATCAAAAATTATTATTCAGTTTTAACACCAAACCGCAAAATGAGCAGAAGGTAAAAAATTTTTCGTTTTAGGTTTTACTTCAAGTTTTCAGATCTAATCAACTGGTTATAAATGATATTTTAAGAGTCTGAATTGGCGCCACAAAAACAGAAAGCCAAATACTTGGCTCAAAAGATTTATTTTGAATGGCTGTCAAAACTGTTTAGAATATTTTAAGGCTGTAATTAAGCCCAAAATCCAAAAGCTATTAACTTATTTTGATGAACCATTAAAATAAAGTTTCGTTTCTGCCAAACTTGAGTTAAATTTGACGCCGCCAATCTAAATAAAGGCCTGCGTTTTTATTGTGCTGCGAGATGATTTGAAATGCAAATTTAATTTGGTGCCGAAATGCAGTCAATACAAAGCATTAAAAAATTTGTAAACCTAATTCCGATTAAAGCCTGAATCAGCCAACAAATTACCAATGACTTTTTCCTCGAACGATGCGCTAATTTGTTGCCACAATTTTCCCGGTTGATTTGCATTTGTTTATGAACTCATAATTTGAACAAATGCTGTGCAGCGGAAATTTCATTAAAAGCAATATTATTTATGTTTTAATAATGCCACAGGTACAGACCATATATGGCCAGCCAGCGAGCTCCATTATACAGTGTTTATAGGAGCCAACCATCCGATGTGTAGAGTAATATATTCAAAATAATAAAAATAAGCAGCTAACCACAGACTGAGACATCGTCGTGGCAGTTATAAATTGTTATGGTAATGTTTTCAGTGGGCGTTTTTTAATTGAATTGGTTGAAGCGGCAGCAGCCAGCCACAAATGTTGAAATCAAATAAATATATTATACAAATATATATATTTACATATACACAAATACAACAAATAAAGGCTTCGACATGGTCGCTTTTGGTCAGATTATGTTTAACATTCAAGCAAAACAAAGTGAAGAAAATATCTTTAGACCAAATAAGGAAATGCCAAACAATATGTGAATGCTGTAAAATATTTCATCATAGCTGACAATTATTTTATATTCTTTTATTATGTTGGCCATTTGTTCTTCGGCTTTAATTTGCTATAATATACGACTCATAAACTTCAACCTGCTTTTAATATGTGTGGAAAGTCTGGTAATTAATAGATTATGACTTGACTCTGGTATTTATGGCGACAATGTAGATAAGACCAGAGATCTATAGATTAATGGCCGGCAGCCTTTAGCCAAACTGGGCGTGTCTAATTAATATGTATCGATAGTATTTGAATTACAACAGCAATTAGCATGATTTATTAACAGATATGAAGACGGTGAAATGGACTTTTCTTGTGCTGCATAAATATATTCATAAATTGGTCAATTAATATGGTTAAAATTACAACAATATAGCCATTTGAAAATATTATGCAACCACTAAGAGGGTTTAACAATATTCACCGAAGAAATAAGCACAAAGAAAAATACATTTGTCAGTTTTCAAAAGCTGCCTAATTGAAGGGGCCCTATATAGTTTATATGATACAATATACATATAAAAGCAACAGTGAAATTAAAAATGTTCGATAAAGTATTATAGCTATATTGAAAAAATACTTTAAGTTAAATAAAAAGTTCAAAAACGTAAGCAAGAACTTTTATTCCAAAAGATATTTTATAATTTCCATATATACAATTGGTAATTGTAATATACGATATTATTGTTTAATTCAATACTTTATACATTTATGTTTATTTTTATCCGACCAATTGAATTGAATACGTTTTTAAAATATATAAAATCCTTAAAAAGGATACACAAATAATTTAAAATTATTAAATTTGTTGTACCAAAGTCAATAAAATTGTAACCGATCGAACTGGATCGATGCCATAATATAAATATTTTGTAAATCAGCTGAATCTAAAAAGAAACCGAACCATTTTCTCAATTGAACGAAAAATATAAAACCCCAGGTTCCTCATATAAAGTCTATACTCACTTGTAATAAAATATAAGCATAATAAAATAAAATAAATATATTTTCCTATTAAATTTAAAATAATTTAGCAAAGTGTGGTTTGAACAAACGATTTTTTTTTAATAAATAAAATCAATAACATGTGGTATTTTTTTTAAGAATTTTCTTCATGCATTTTAATTATTTGCTTCAACTTTATTTGATTTTGTTGCATTTCAGTTTCCCATCTGATGGCGTTTGCTGCGCCGCCTCGTTTAACCCACTTAACGGCACTTTATGGCCTTCACACTCACCTCTTTGTCAAGGACGTTGCACGCCAACGTGGTTTCCCGTTCGTTGTTGGTTGTTTGTTTGCTGTTGCTATTGGCCTGTACTTGGACTTTCAACAGCTCTGCAGCAGCTTCTTGGTCGGACAGCAGCTCCTTGAGCTTCCACTGCCACTTACTGCTGTCAACGCAAATGTATTTAGAATAACAACAACTTAAGTTATCTTTATGGTTCTTGCCACACTTAATTTCCCAAATTCTCTTATGTATTTTTTTTTTTTTGTATTTATGCACTGCTATGTTCCAGATCAAACAAATCGGATTGAAGGCTTCTCACACTAGCATATGGAACGATAATAAAACGGATGCATTAAAACTTTAAAACCCTTTTCAAGAAGACGACAAACATAAACAACGAAACACACACACACACACGCATAAAAACCAACACACGCGAAGATCTCAACGATTGATTTTATTAGAACGAACGAACGGCACACGCGACGACGACGACGGAGACAAAGATGAAGGCGACGATCCTCCAGCGATGGCAGCGGCTGCACAACTGAACGTAGGCAGCGGCCGAACATTCGTTCGGTGTTCGTGCTAATAAAAATTAAAACACTTTTATGCTATTAACAACAAGAACGCGAACCGAAGGCGAAACCACCTTGACAGCGAATTCGAAATGAAAATGATGCTCGGTGGGGCTCTGGCAGCTAAGTATGCGGCGTCTGTCAAAATGCGCCACGGTGACAATTTAACAGGGAGTCCGTCTCTGTTGTTGTTGTTGTTGTTATTTGTTAATAATGATTCTCATAAGAACAACAAACGAGCAACACTAAAAGCCGTCATAGATCACGGATCAAACAGACAGCAAGAAAACTCGCGCGCCTTTATCGATAGTCGCACACGTGGTTTTATCGTTTACCTCCGTTAAATGTACCGTCGTGTTCAACGTGCAAACGCACACTGAAGGGTAACAGCCGCGACAGCGACATCAAAAGCAGCAGTAGTAGCAGCAGCAGCGGCAGCGGCAGCGACGTTGGCAGCAGCAACCGTTGTTGCAGTCGTCGTCGCCTGATTGCAGTTTGTTTTGTTCTCAGCTGTTTTTGTTGTTGTTGTTGCTGGTGATGCTGGCGAGTTGGTGTTGTTGTGTTAACTTGTTGCTGTTTCTGTCGCGGTGATGCTGTTGCTGTAGTTGTTGGGAGAAACGCGTTCAGCAGAGCAGCGGCAGCAACCGCAGCCAGCGTAGCAGCATTTTGTCTTCGTTTGTGTTTCTTTTGACGCGTGAGTAAGCTAAGACGCCCACGTGCAAATTTGCGTAAGCGAGCGCAGCGTTGCCAGACTGTTGTTGGCCTATGCTTTGAGGGGATTAGAGTGATGGGTAATTTGACAAAAGCAACTACAGTGAGCGACAAAAGCCTACATACGAGCCCCATTCGAAAAGTAACGATGTAATTATGTTCTTATTATATATTCTTAAAAAACAAAATATTTTTCTCTTCAATATAAACTTAACCAAATATGACTTCAAAATTAATGGCGAAGACAAAAAACTAGTTTGTATGTAGATTTTTCTTGCTCACTGTGTATCGTTGATCGATAGCTAATCAGAGCTTAACAGTTATGCTAGAATTCACATTAGTAATAATAAGCTTGTGGTTAAAATAAAATTAAATAAAATACCTCATTTTATTGAAGAATTTATTGGCTATGCGTGCTGATCTGTCTGAGATATATTCAAGTGTGGCCAGGCTAATATGTACAGATTTACATTATCCACTTACTGTCCAATTAAGGTCTAAGCTAGGCAACAAACTGCGCTGTTGTTTTTGAAATCGAAACCCAGTTTCGCAACAGCAACAACAGCAACAACAACAATGTTGCTCTGACTCGTAAACCACATTTACACATTGAACACTCTGAACCCTTTTTATGCGTTCAGCCTTGCCACATGCCCCCCCCCCCCGCGCTGCCACATATCCAGGGACAGTGCACACAGCTCTAAAAACGGGGCACTTTAAAAATGCCCCGAAATACGGCACATAAAAACCGGCACGCTCCGCAATCGTTAAAAGCGAAAACAGACTCGTTAAAACTAGCCTCCATACCCAAAATGTGATGTGTGCATCTGGCACCTATTAATGGCTACTTATGCACTCCCAGTGTGGTCCGCCTCCCCCCCCCCCACCCCCACCCCCCCCCCCCTTCCCCCGTCCGCGCGCCTCCTCATCTATTAAAGTG
>SCDS01001010.1:0-17627 GCA_004149465.1 Drosophila nigromelanica | reverse complement strand
CACACACACACACACACACACACACACACACACACACAAGCAGCAAAAAAAACTCTTAAAGGCATGCAGCTCTGTTGGGGGTGCGGAGGTGCTTGGAGCAGTGCTGGACGTGCGTGTCTGGTGGGGCATTTACATTTACACCGCTGAGCCTGAGCCCACATGCATTTCATTTCATTAAAATTGCAAAAATACATTTAAAGTGAAGCTGGTTACATTTTTTGTACATTTTATACCCAGCACGCAATAGCTAAAGGGGATATAAGCAAGTTGTTCAATTATATGCTTAGGAATGCCTTGGCTTGTGGTAAGTTATAATATCCCATGTCATATTTATACAATTTTTATACAATTAAAAATTAAAAAGTTGAGCACGTGTCATTTTTTAGTCGACCCCATCAAACTATAACATTCTTGTTTTACTTCATTTTGTTCCCAGTAGTTGCAATGATTTTTGATTTTTTTTCACATTGTCAGTTTTGTCCTTTTGCGTTTTAAATTTTTTTGAAATCCAAGCATATAACTTTTATTTAATTAATTTGGTTTTTTGGCTACGCGCAAAATAAAAATGCAAATAAATATGCAAGTAATGTCATTATGAATGTTACATAGGAAGAGTAATTGAGTTGTAAAAGTTAATACAATTTACAACAAAATTTTTTAAATATTTTTAACATTAATATTTTCTTTCTTAACAACGCAAGTTGTTAGCTCGTGTATACCAACGTGAAGTAAAAAATTAAAATATTTTGAACGGCTGCCTTTTGAAAATATGCATATTTATATTTATTATATAATTTTTAAATAAAAACATTATACTTACATTTCCAAGTAGAGTATTTCAAAATCAACCTTTTCAGACCAATATACTTTTATTTGTATTTATGTGCATATTTTATATTACATTTTTTATAACAAGATATGTTTAGCTTACGTTTTGTTATTCGTTTACTTCGTTTATTTACAGTCGTGACAATTTAGAATTTCATATTTTATTTTTATTTTTTTGTTGAAGTATCGTCGGTAGCTTTTATAATATGTATTGACTTGCACAATACACTTGTATTTCTTTTCAGAACATGTTTTACATTCTATGTAGTCTACAATATGGCAATGTATTGTATGATTTATTTAAAAAAATGTTCATTAGAGGATACATGTGTGTTATTGGATGATATGGCTACAAATGTATTTATCTTGAATAACTTAAAAATGTATTTGAGTTTTGAGTTTGAGTTTTTGTTTTACTAAAATCGGTTTAATCAGTCCAGTAACTTAGCTATTTGGTCTGTGGTACAGGTATTTTGTAGTGATGCATTCGACTGTGGCATTTCGACTTGTTTTCGTTTGCCATTGAACTGAAAAACAATTATTTTTTAACGAACTACCGAATTCGGTTGATTGAACACTAGCAAAGCGTAAAACTGCCAGATGACATGCGCAACAAGTAAAAACTATTTTTATTTACTATATAAATGGATTACGAGAGCATTCGAAATGGCGCCACATGGACATAACAGATAGCTTCAAATATTTTTTGCTTTATTTAAAAAAACAATATACTTTAATTCGATTTTATATAAAACGCAAACAAACGTTGCGCAGTGGGACTTTGATAGGTCATAAATTGGCCAATATGCATAGTTGATAGGCGAAAAAATAAGGTTTGATTGATTACATTAGTCTTGCAGTTACTGAACTAATTAGTCGAATGAGTTTGTCAATATCTGTCAATATACATTTGCACAGGCGTGTATTCAAGACAAGTTATTTTAGGCTTTCTGCCGAATCTTCATTTGCACAAATTTATAGGTGTAATCATAGTCATCCAAACTACGCCAGAATATTCCTTTCTTACCACGTATATTGTACAGGCCATTCAGATTACTAAAAGCAAATAATAAATAAAACATTTGAAAGTTAAATACGTAAATAATATGTTCATCTTACCTGTCACCACAATGATTACTGTACCACCAACCACCTTTACGTCTACATGCACAATTGTTATGATTATCATCATCAAAGGTGGAAAATGAGTGACCTTCATTTCGCTCCATTGAATCTCCTGCAGTTCCTGTGTATATACCCAATGTTTTTAACGCATATCCCTCTGTTTCGCTATCTATTACAAAATTGTCATAGCGAGCATAGTGAACATTATTGTTAAAGTCTTTTAAGTGTATATAGAGCTCATGCTTTCGTTCGGTTGTTAGCTTAAACAGGTTTTCGAGACCTATAAAAAAATTTGCGGTCAAATCTCCAAAGCCGTGTTTATATGAATTAAGACTGCGCTCAAAATCTTCGCTATCATCGACGCGTTGTTGTATTACAATCCAATCACTGTCACATAGCACTCGAATTGGATTTGTGGGTACTATACTTTGTATTGACGATTTTTCATTTGATTCACAAGAGTTGGGATACCTTTTGCGCATTTTTTGGCATTCTAAAAATTAAACTTGAATGTAAAGTGAGCGAAACATAGAAATGTAATGTGCTTTATAATTACCTCTATTGTCGTCATTTCTTAATGCTACCTCAGAATTTAATTGGTCTGTTAGCTGATTTATGGTGGATTCAAGTGATTGAATAGAATTCGACTTCATTTGTAAAGTATTTATCAGTTGTTGATCATTGCTTACTCTCGCCTCTAAAATTTGAATTTCAGTTTTTAAGCGATCTACGAGATAATCGTTCTCTTTGATTTTTCTAGAATTATCTCTATTAAGAGTAAATACCTGATCTCTCAATGCTTTCAGTTCAATTTCCTTGCCTTTCGTAAAAAGTAAATATTGATCTTTTAGCTGATTCACCAGTTCATCTTTCTCTTTGATTGTTTGCATACCGATGTTGACCTTGGATTCTAAAGTTTCTTTTTGGTCATTCGTTTGTTCGATGGTTTCGTCCTTCAACTTGATATCAGATTGTAATGTCGAGATTTGGTTATTTTTGTTTCTTATTTCAATTGTATTGGCTTCAATTGTTGACTTTAAATCCTCCACTTTTAAAAATAGTGGTTTCATTCTCAGAAATGTATATGCTCCGCATTTTTCATGCATTTCCGCTTCCATACGTTTGTCGCACTATAAAATAAATGTGATTTGAAAATATTGTTAAAACACTTAAAAATAATCGAAAGCTTACAGTTTGGCTGACAGTTGTACAACCTGCTTGTGATGAGCAAATGGGCAATATCAGTAAAAATAAAAGAATTCGCCTAAGCTTCATGTTGTTTAATATACTCGCGCAGAACGCGGTGCTGTCCTTTACTTGTATTAAAAGTCACTGAGTTAAACAATTTAATTTGTGATTGTAAGAGCTGAGTTTTCTTGGTTTTTATACACGGTCACAAACGAGTGAAACGAGTATATTGGGTTTGTGCAATGTCGGTTTTACTATCCGTCATTTTTTTCACCACTATTGAAGATAGACACTTAAAACCAGCAAGATATATCCGCGTCAGATAAAGTGTTTATATGTAAATATTTTGTCCAGTGGGGGCATTGAAAATTAAATTTAAAATCAATATATTTTAATGTGTCGCCACCTACCGGTGTGTTATTGTTGCATATAGTGATACTGTACTGATATTTTAGTTGTTATTATACTGTGAACGAGTATTGCGAGGTCGGCTAGACTCGACTGCAATGTTTTCACTTGTCTTTATTTCGTATTTTTTTTGCCTACAGATAATCGTTCTTATCATTTCTCAGAATTTACCTATTCGCTCTGAGTAAAATTAGTATATTGGGTTTGTGCAATGTCAAGCGACTTGAAATTTGGAATATATACTCGTGTATATACGCGTCAGATAAAGTGCTAAGTTTGTTTGATATTCGATAAAAACGATATATATTTTTATCAATTTCAAAAGAAAATAGATAAATTATTTTCAGACAGACTCCTGATGACCTACTCTAAAGATCTCGCAAAAATCGTTATAGCCACATGGGGCGCGGAAAATCGATAAAGTCTTTATATCTTGGGGCCATATCGTTGAGATTAAGTCAACAATCCCGCAAAATAACAATAATAATGAAGACTGTTTTCTACTGTTATTTGCTCTTATTTGCTCTTATCGGCTATGGCTATATAAAGCATTAGTATTTAAATTAGAATTTGTCGAAATCCGTATGTATATTTAAATATACTATATGCCTTAAATTTGCGGTCTTTGATAACCTATGGATTTCATGGCGTCTCAAATTCCAATCGCCACTGATTTGAACTTTCACAACTTTCAACAACTTTGTTCTTGAGCGACAGCTGTCAAACTTCGTAAAAGCCACACAGAAGTTGAACTTATTTATTTTTTTTTTATTAAAATTCGCTTAGCCTAGGAGACCGCAGATACGTAATATATAATAAAATACTTTGAAATACTTTGACTTATCATAAGTTAATAGTGCGTTCAAGTTGCAATCCAATTGTTTCGTCTTATTAATTATGCAAATTGGGGGGATTGTGGTAACAAAAGTAAAGGTCTAACATAAAAAACGGTTTCGAAAAACAAAAAAGTTGTATATAAAATTTAAAATAAACTTTATTCATGTGTTATTTACTTTACATAAGAACCTGGACAACTGTTGCAATTTAGTCTTTAGCCTGCCCAAGAACAGCTTGCTGTGTGTGTTTGCATAGTGTACCGTAAGTAGTTCTGCCCCAGCAGTTGGGCACGCCCACATCGGATGCCTGTAGCATTTTATTTTCACATTTTCGAGCGTCTCGTTTTGGGTTATTTATGCAGCAACCCTTCGGGCTGGCCCCGACCATACTTTTAATGCTATTTGCTTGCCATTTGGGCCAATAAATCATTTTGGGCGCAGATAAGTAATTTTTTTACAGCGTTACATCTACTTTTTCTTACCGGCGTTGCTTGTGCACTCTGCACGCTTTTTTCCTTTTCCATTCTATTTTGCTTTTGCTTTTGCTTTCACAACCCACGATATTTTCCTTAGTGGCAATGTGATTTTGGGTCTGTTGTGCCTTCGTCTTCAAATACTTTACCACGGCGGGAAGCGGGGCTCTTGATTCATGACGTTGCTATTTGGTCCAAACATTGCTCGAAATCTGAATCTTATGTGGGTTGACGAAGAAAGGGGGGAAGGTCGTTGTGGAGTGGACTGATACTTGCGCTCTTGTGCGTAAAATTATTTCAACTGGCAACGAGTGCATACCTAGAAGGAGGCAACCTTCAAGTACACTTTTCTTTTAAATGACCTTTATCGAAACGATGCAGTTATTCCGAAATTTATCATAAAAATGCAATAAGTGTCCTGTTCACTCTCTCGCCCCCTCTTTCGTTCACTCTTTTGCTTTCTATTTGTACATACATAAAGCACTTCTATGAGCTTTCTATGTAGAAGGAATGAGGAAGCCTCATATTTTCAATAAGTTTGATGTTTGAAATGTAAATGATTTGGCGCTATAGGTATCTACGTACAAATTTGATTTTTATAAGTTTGAAGAGACCCAACTAGATTTGCAAATAAATGCGGACTTACAGTTTGCTTAACTGCGAATCAATAACTAAAATTGTTATAATTGGCAGTTTACCTGACCGATAAATTGATGTGTTGTTTAGCTAAAATCCATCTTAACTAAACATGGAGAGAGCAGACCAAAGTTGATGAGTTTAATATTTAAACTTATACGATAACTGGCAAGCCATCCTATAAATTATCCGTACAGTTTGGTAGTCGCGCTGGGAACTAGTTTACTGATGTCATTTGCTGCCTTTGGCAAAATATTAATATTAATGTAATTTTACCATCTGCGCTTAGGAACGCCTAAATTTGCGCAATCAAGCGTCGTACAGTTGGCAACACCTGCGGAGATACACAGCAGGAGAGAGGGTATGTGTATCTGTGTGTGTGTATGTGTGTGTGTGCGCTTGGCTGGGTGAGTGGTTGATTGTGTATCTCACGGTATTTCACAGGCAATTTCTTTGTGGGCGTTGTACCGCTAAAGTGGCACGCATTAAGCGGTCTGATTGAAATTAACGCCTGAAACTTTGTGGGGATTCTGTGTCCGTGTCTTTGTTTGGGGCGTGGCAATAAATGCGAAAGCACTCACTTTCACGCACATTAAAGTATTTCATAAATGGTATTTTCACAAAGCCAGTTAAATCTAGAACGGAAGTGAAATTAATATTTGGTTTTAACTGGCTAAAAATCGGTTATATATTTAGTTAAATACCCTAAAATACTATAAGCGGAAATTGTCTGTTTAACTGGTACAAAAAAAAAAAATTAAAATTCTTTATCAGAATCTAATATATAAAATTGGTTTCTAAAAAGAGTTTTTAAATTTTATTTTGCTTAACTGTTTTTGTTTTTGTTGTTATTACTGCGACTGTTTCTGAAAGAACTTACATCAAGAACTTCAAATTGTGTGAAGAGTTTTCGAAAACTTAACAAAATTATATTTGTTTTCAATGAAAACTTTTTATTCATATCAAGTCTAACTTTTATTTACCACAAAGAATATGTTTATTATCCTTACCTGTCAGAAACGTTCAGAGTTTACTTTACGACTTGAACCGACTTGATGCAAACCAAATATGCCGTTTTTAGTTTAAAAATAACTTAATGTCAACTTAACATCAGACTTTACATAATTGATATATGTATTAAGCACATGTTTATAAAATATAAAGGTATCGTATATTAATGCAGACTTTTATATGACTTTTATACATTTTTTTAGTACGTTTTTCTGCTGTTCGTAATTCACATAGTTGAAACTCAAGCTATAAGTTCATTACACGTTTTTCCCCTTGTTCTTGATTACATTTACATTTGCATACTCCAAATCTTTTGCGTTCTAAATTTTTTTTATTTTTATTTTTTTTTAACTTTGGCCCTAAAATTTGCTTTGTGAATTTATTTTATTCTTAATTGTTGGTAATTTATTTTGTGGCTGTCCACTCAAAGTTATTTTTATTGCTAATGCCTATTATATATCATTGTACCTAAAATATGCTAAACAATGTTTGCTAAATTCTACATATTAAAGATCGGCCGTGATGCTTGTCCAAAATTCTGTGTATAAGAATTCATAATAATTAGCAAATTGGAGCGAAACTGACCACAACTCGTAAGCATGACCCACAGAGATGTTGCTAATTTCTACAACATATTAAATGTGATTAATATTTCTTGACTCCCACGTTTGGATTTTTTTCTTGGTGTTGTTGTTGTTGTTGCTTTAGTTGTTGCGGTTGTGGCTGTGGTTCTCGTATCCTGCTGTGCCCACAATTTTCGTTAGGGCTCTTTATTAATGAGTGCTGTTGTGTCTGGCAAGGACTTGGCTATTTGTTGTTGTAATTTATTATACGAGTATTTGCCGCTTTGCCATGTTGATTGCGTTGAGGTTAAATGCGTTTACTTTTTGTTACGCCCCCTTCAACTGACTTGCGTTTCGGTCTAGCCGCGTCTGCTCAATTTTGGCCACATAAAGGCCAAACAGCCCCAAGCGTTAAGTGTGTTCTCATTTGCTCGGTTGGGGCATGGGCCTTAATTAATATGAATTAATTTAAGTGTTAATTGCAAGTGGATGGGTGTTTCATACGCTTTCAGTGCGTGGCTACCGCCTGGGTCACTTCGAATAAACTACACTGAACGAAAAGCCTTATTCAAATGAATTAACAGATATAAATTTTATTCGACAAATAAAATCGATATAAAATATATAAGTTTTTAACAAAAATGTTCAAAGAGCTCAATAGTGAATATTTTTAAATTTTGTTTTTAAATATATAGCAAATTTATGTAACGCTTTAAGCGCTGCTTCTCATGTGTAGCCAACACATCGACCATCAATCACCAAAAACCTCGCTTTATTTCCTCAAAATGCGATTTGAGCATTACTCAAGTGAGTCCGCTTTAAGTAATTAAGTTAACGACTTAATAATATAATTAACTTGACCAATTATAGTGTATACTTCAAGTGGTTCTTGTGTTTTCAATGCAAATCAAGTATTTTCAGTGCAACGGACAACTTTGAAGATGTTTATCACTTATGAATAGTAGGCTGATCCTTTGGAGGCTTTGTTTTCAAAAGTTCGCTGGATTTTCTGTGATTTTTCGTGTGACAGAAAAAGATTAGTAACTGGCGTTACAAAATGCGTTTGCGCTGTCTATGTAATTAATATTAAGTATACGCCGTGTTTGACAGCTTTTAGTTGTGTACCATGGTAAAATGGCACGTAGCATAAGTGAGCCCATAAGATCCGCCACTGCCAGCAATGTCAAGTCACTTTTTGGACAACAAGGTGAGCAATAGGACGACCACAGGAGTAAATAATAAATAAATATTTACGAAAACGAAAACGTTTCGCTAGCAGGACACGTACTGGGGATTAGCTAGAGCAACAGCAGCACCAAGCACTGTTGCCAAGACGGCCCGCACGTTTGCCCAAATCTCTGACCAAAACTCAGCACGAAAAACTTTTTCAGCTATTAAAGTTTAAAGATGAAAGTGACAGCTGCCGCTTCTGCTGCTGGTCGCTATTGCTAAAGCAAGCGAAACCACAAGCGCTGACCCCCAGCGGCAATAACCGCAGGCAACGGCCTGGGGATGGGTAACCCGCATAGATTTACAATCAGCTGCTGCGTGGACGGTTGGCATTATGCCACAAATCATAAAAGCGCATCTAGTATACACGCTCGTTACGTGTGCTCTTGTGTGTGCCCTGCCGGTCTGCTTTCAGTGCTGTGCGTATACGTGATATTTTATGGGTCACTCGCTTCGCAAACGTCTTATAATATTTCGACCACGCCTCAAACGTCCACAGTTTGATTCCTTAGGCAACAATGGAGGCCGTAAAACTGTGCTTGTAACTGTTACTGTATCTCATTACATTTGATTTACAGATAAACTAAAGCGTGAAGCTAGCGAAATATGATAAACACCTTTGTCAAAGCTTTCATATTCGTCGCTACTTAATGGCACTTAAGCGACAAAGAATATGGGAATATGGGATTTCAAAGAGGACTCCTGAGATTATTTTAGCACTCAATAATCTCAGGAGTCAGACAAATTATCCAAATATATTTGTCTAAAAGTTAAATACTAAATTGACATCTTATTGAGACTGTGTTATATTTTCATTATTATTTAACATACTAAATTTTTTGTTTGTAACTTAACGAAAAATAATCATACCGGTGAATTTTGTTATGGAATATTCATTATGTAATTTAAAAAACAAAACTCTTTTAAATTCTGCTCTTTTGAATAAAATAAAATCGTCACTCTGGGGAAATTTTTTATCAAGTTTTATACTTTATTACCCATGCCTCTTACCGCATGAATTTTTGACAAATTATATATAACAATAAATTTGTATGCTTTTTCCTCATCCAATCATAAAAAGCAAACTTGCAATATTTTGGTAGTTTTGCAAAATAATAATGAAATAAAATCCAAATAAAATTTTAAAATGCAATTCCAATTAGTAAAATGAATTCATTTTCACATATTGTTAAATGCCCAAGTGCACACGACTGCGCACACTAGGGCAAAATAAATTTTAGCACTCAATTTTTATTCAAGAAACAAGCACATAGTATTTCGGTGTACGGCTAGTGCATACCCAATAAATGGTTTAAGAAACTGTACCTTTAGTATTTTCTATAAAATGAAATGACTGCTGAAAATATTTCATATTAAGCTTTTAAATATACTCAATTTTAGTTGGTACTTTCTATTTTGCAGCTATTGAAATAAGATATACAAAAAATATGAAACTCAACCTTTGAATATTTTGCACATGGTTGGTTGCGTCCCTGATGCATACAAACAGAAATATATTCCCATGAGCCCACAACTCTATACAAAAAGTGTATAATTGTATAAATAGCTCAGCATTGAGAATTTAAATTTTAAAGTGCAATTTTGACAAATAACGTATTGACAATTATTTTTATTGAGTCGTTTAAGTGACAACAGAATATCTGATTCACCAGAGGTTAACTACTAATATAAAGGGTTATCGAAAATAAAATTGATAAACAGCTTTCAAAATTAGATAACCTTTAATTAAATTTTTATTGTTCTTCTACACTAAACTACATTGCTTTTTGTTATCGCTTAATACGATTAGGAACGGTTAGATTATTAAGATTAGATTAGATTATTAAGATTATTTTTAATATAAATACTTGATACTTACACTGCTTGAAAACTCGTTCAATTATTGAAAATCATTTCGTTACTGTGTAAATATTTCTGTTGCTGAAAAGGGCTTTATTCAAGAAATAAAATTGAAAAGAACACCGTAAAACCACACACTCCAAAATATTGCACAGAAATTGTGTGCGAAATTAAAAAGAGCTTGATGTTGAAATAAATTGAGCAAAATAGTGGCAGCTACTTAAGTGAAAATATTTTTTGGCGCTTGTAATAACTTGACTGCTGCTCCTCCATTATGTCCTCCACCGATGGAGGATACGAGCCGAAAAAGAGCAATATGAAAAGGACTTAAGTGCAGTGAGTGCTGCGGCTTTTGCTGCAGCTGCAGCCGCAGCTGCCTGCCCCGCGCTGTTCGGCAGTATCCTGAGTTGGGTCTGCGCCTGGGCCTGTGCTGCATTCATACGTTTTCGATTAAGCGGCCCCAGGCCTTAACACGAACTGGTTCGACTATGGCAGCCAGCAAACACTTGCCAAAAGGAAGCGGAAATTTACACAAAGACAGGATGTAGCAGAACTTGCAGTTGTAAGTGGCCAAACTGCAACCGAAATGAGGCGAAATTGCAGCGGGCCAACAGAAGCGTCGAAAGGCCAAACACGTGGCTCTGGGCCGTGCCATGGTGGCTATGACTGACAGGCCATTAATTTTGGATTACCCAAGCACTACAAGCACTACTACCAAATCCGCTGTACTGGAGGCAAACCAAAAAATTCACAAGCTTGCCGGCTTGCCACTTGGCCAGGCTGTTAAACATTTCATAATGCCCTTAACATGCCTAGTTTTTTTCATTCTTTGCTTTTTGGCCAGGTCGTTAACGTTAATGACAACTTAAGTGGTCATATATAATTTCTGAAAATGATTCCTACCTGTGCAACAAAGTGGCACAATGCAGCAAACTACGCTATTATTACAAGGATATGAAGCGTCGTCCTGCAATTAGCCTGTTTTAACGGTAGGTCAAATGCACGAAATGCAAAATGCCTTCAACATTTCTAAAGATAACGAATTCAAATTCGTATTCAATAAATGCATTTGCAACTTAGAAGATAATAAACATCAGCACATCAATTATATCTATATAGAACGAAAATATTCAAATGCAATGCAACTTTTTAAATACATCCGCAAAAGTCAACAAGAAACTAGGGTTGAAGTGGAATCACTTCAAATAAATATAATTTGCATTTGAACCCATTTTCAGTGCGTGAGCAAACACTTGACTAGAGTCGAAAAGTTATGGTCCGAATAGTTGGCCAAAGTATTTTGTTAGCATTTGGTTATAAATTTACTTCCAAAATTAGTTTTCAAGTGTATAAACATTCGAAATTATAAAGAAAAAATATGCATTGATTTTATTACAAATATTTAGATCTTAGCATACAAAATGTTAAATAATTACAGAAATAATGTATTATTAAAATTAGAAATGGTATTTTATATTAAATAATTTGGCCTCAAGCCATAAAATTTATATTAAGATAAAAAAAAAATTCTTTTGCTGAGTCAATAACGTGAAAAATGAAAGTGAATCTATTAAAGAAGCCGGAACTAATCTGCGGTACTTTTATACTGTTACCGTTCGTTTTTGGACCACGTAACGTCACCGCCCAGTTGTCCAAGCTACTTTTGCCTAATTTATCTGGTTGTCAGCCGGGCAGCAACAACTGCAGCCGCAATAGTTGAATTACTCCACACACAGTCAGATACCAACACCCACATCCAAGCGCCAAAACATGCACACTTATGGCCAGGTGGCGTAAAGTGCTGGAAAGTGTAACTGGGTCGTCGTTAAGTAACCAAGTAGGCGAACTAAAAGCAAAAGCAAAAGCAGCCGAGAAAAGTTTTTCACTCGATGTTCTGTTTTTGGGCGCAACAAGATAAAATGGACACACCTTATGTGTTTTCTGTTTGGGGCCAAGTGTGAAATAAAGTGAAGAAAATTGCAGGTAGCTAGCTGCCTACTTTTTGGCATCTACCAGCCGAGCTCCTCGGGCCACACAGCAAAATGCCAAAGCAATTTGTTAGCGGGTCGGGAGAGCATCGTGCAAATGTAATTTACTGTTTGCTCTTGCCTCATGCCACCAAAAGAATGTATCCGGAATTTATTTGCGGCTATTTGGTAAAGTTGAAGCAAATTAAAGTCTACACATACTATCAAGTAAATGCCATGGCATGCTTTAAGATCCCACGATTTTAGGCCCAAATCTTTACTCACTCATAAGAAAGCTAATTTGACAACTAACCGTGACTCCCATTGCAAAAGAAAATTTTACATATGAACGATTTCTACAGCTAAACATATACATATGTATATCTAAATAAATGCGTGAAAATCTTGGCCCAAAACATTATTAAACTCCACAGCTGCGGTTGCTTATACAAATGTATCTAAGGTTGCGAACGCCAAAAATTTTTTGTTGGCTTCTTCAAAATGTCGTGACGGCTCTGCTCCTGTTAGCAACAAGCAAAGAAATTGTTGAGCCATGACTTAGGGCTCTACACTGAAAAAAATGATGTGGATTAGATTTAACTGAAATAAAATTTGCTGTTATTTAATTTAATTATAAATTTTTTTATAGCTAAAATTTAATAATTGAAATAAAATGTGTTTATGTAAAAGGTTAGAAATAATAATGTTTTTAGTATGTATTTAGTATTTAGGATTTTTAAAATATTACTATGTGTTATTTATATTTCGTTCATCAATTCGTAAATCTTACCCCCCCATTATGTTAACTATTAATAAAGTTTGAAGTTAAACTTTTAGTTTGTGGCAGTGTTTGAGGTTTGCGTTCTTTGGCGTCGTTGCCCCACCCACCACACTTGTGCCCCGCGACCATTTGAATTTGAGCACCCTGGTGGTTAGGATCCAAAGCCCAACGTTTTCGCTTCATCATCAACTTTAGAAGTGCCGCAAATCTTTGCGGTTTCGTCTTAATGGCTAAGAAATTGTGATTTATGCCTCGAATCGTGTATATATATACATATTCTGTGCTTGACGTATGTGTATCTGTGTTAGCCTGTTTGCGAATGTGCTGGTGCGTGATTTACATGCTCGTTAGGTTTAGAGCAAAAGGGTATATAGCTATAAGGCATTCCCTTTGATCTGTATACATTTTTCCCCCACTAATAGAGAGAAAATTCGAAGACTTCACAGCTTAAAAGCGTTGAAGACACCTTGAGTTTCGTATTTTCCTTACCTAATTAGCTGGAAATTTATTACCAGACAAAAGTGTGCAAATTAACTTAAGCAGTCTCCCCTCCTCCTTTGACTACAATTTTAAATTTTACTTTTGCCATCGTCGATTGTTTTTTCCTTGTTTTTATCCATTGAATTAGTTTAATTGAATCCGTGAGACTGGGATTGACATCCTTTGTGTGGAGCACTAAAATATATTCTTGGCGTCAATTCCATTGTTGCCAGATAAAACTTAACGAATATAAAAGGCTTATTAAGTAATTAGATTTAGTTAAGCTTTTATATCTGAGAGAGAACATTATGAGGTCTAATTGCAAATAACAAATGCGGACTCCCATTAAATGGTTATTTGTCATTAATATAAGAAATTAATAATAACAAAGTAAATCGATCGGACCACTATTTGATAGTGTCCAAAAACTTAAAAACTTTGGACTTTAGCTTTTTTTTGGATTCTATACAAGTTAAAAATCGAATGCGTGCCAATTGCAAGTAATATATATAGAGCACAAACCGATATTGGTACGTCGCGCTCTCTAAAATCGCGTTGTTATTGGATTGTATGATTTAAGTGTTATTTAAGTTGAACCAAAAAAATCGCGTTGTTATTGGATTGTATGATTTAAGTGTTATTTAAGTTGAACCACCTATTTTAAAATATTTCAAATATTGGATGCCGCTCCCCACTCACCCCAAATATGAAAGAACACACTTGCCTTTAATTCTTTTTAAGCCTTGTACCAATTCAAAATGGGTAAAAACGGTGAAAATATTTTGTTGTCCGATTCCATAAAGTTTATTCTTAATCAGCATCACTAGTCGAGTCGATTCAGTCATATCCGTCTATCTGTCTGTCTGTATGAACGTAATTTTTTTCTTCGCTATTGAAGCTAGAGACTTGAAATGTTGGATATATATTCGTGTGTACCCGAGTCAGATAAAGTGTTACGGATTTTAGGGTGCGCCCACTGGGGGCATGGCTAACCTATAACACCTAAAATCACAAATCGATAAAGTTCAGAATTTGAAACGTGGTATGTAGATAGCTAGTGACTTCGCCTAAAAATTGATACCTTGATATCCCGGCCACGCCGACTAGAACGCTCCCAGCGTCACCTCCATTAAAGATCGGTACAAAATTTCGGTGACGACGATTAGGTTCAATGATGAACCTAGGTTTAATTTACACTCCAGACGCGAGGGGTTTTTTTTTATTTTTTAATGATATCTTGTTTTTAAAGTTTATTTCTAGTTTTATAAGGTAAGTTAAACTTTTTCATCAGTATCAGAAAATTTAAAAATCAAATAACAAAGTAAATTGTTAAAAGTGAAATTGTTACAATACTTACTTATTGTGTAAGATTATTTTGTCATTTTATGAAAAACATATTGTTAAATTTCATTGAAACTAGATATTATCAAATATTCATTAGCAAGTGTAAGAATCTGTAAGATAAAAGTTTGATAAGTTATGATAAGCTAAAAATATATATATATATATATTTATTCTCACTTGCTCTCGCAATAAGCCATGAAAATGTTTAAACCGTAAATGTAATGCATCTTGTAGTTTACGGTTCCTTACTTTTTTAATGATCGTAATATCTTCAGAAAAAAAGTCCAGACTTACGGAGTGAGCGCCATCATGAAAATCTATAGAAGTCAGTTTATAACACACTTTAAACATCTCCAATAAGTATTGGGTAAAGTCATCCGAGCTATGATAAGATATGATTTCCAGCACTTCTAGATTTCTTAAATGTATCAAGATTTGGAAACTTTTCGCTTCGATTAATACACAGTTTAGTCTTCGAAGTGAATGCAATTTTATTATTCCATTAATCTCTCCCACTTTTACGTGTTTATTATTTACGACTAGGTTTTGTAAAATTGGTTTCAGCGATAACTTCCTATAAAGTCTCTTTAAAGATCCGACTTTTGGTGATGTAATTTTAAGATGAGTTAACTTTCTCAACTGTGCCAGGATTTTAAGCCCTTCTGCATCACGTTTTTTAAATGTGATAGTGAGTTCTTTAAGATTGGGTAATTTAACTACGAGTTCCATACTATGTTGTCGTTTAATTTACAATGCAAGATTTGTAAAGTTTTCATTTTTACAACTACCATCATGTCTTCATATGATATTGGTATATTTTCTATATTTAAATATTGTAGACATTTTGATCCTCTGGAAGCCAATAGATCAAACATATTTGCAAGTGGGCTATTTCCATGCAATGTTATAGTAAGTTCTTCGAGTTGATATACTTGAGCAAGTAATTTCATGTTCTCTCCTTCAACAAACCCACATTCTAATTTTCTTAGAGAGCAAACTTGGGAAACTTGGACAGCTTCTTTAGAGGTGAGTGGTTTGTCTTTTATGGCCAAGCTCTGGAGGTTAGAAGATTCTCGCAAGGTTACTGCGCGAAGGATCTGTAGAAGGGAACCTTATTGATGAGTTGGTATCACAAGTTCTTCAAGTTCTGTTAGCTGTGCTATCAGCTCAAGGCTATTTTTATCTAAAAATGTGCATTTTAATTTTTTTAAGGATGATATTTTGACTAATTCAGAAGATTCTTTAAAACTTATAGCATGCATATCTAAGATTAATTCTTGAAGAACTGAATCCTTTTTCGCAGCATGTGTCCTGAAGAGGGCCCTCCTGGTCTCCTCTTGTATGCAAAGTAAGCAATGGTGGTAGTTCAGCTAACAAAGAATATTCGTGAGCGTCAAAGGGTTCATCGCAGTTTGAAATTGTTAGTTTACAGAGGCTTGGGTTAAATGTGATCCTTCGGCCGAATGTAAATTTTAAATTGCGATTTAAATAAGGAATCCATGATATTCTCAATGTTACCAAATGTTCGAAGAGCTTATTGGTTTGAGAATCAGAGAATTAGGTTTCCAAGTACTTTGATATTGAAATGTGGGCAACCTCGATATTACATATAGGATGCATATCAATGGGTATTTCTTGGAGAGCTGTACATCGTTCAGAAGAAATTAATTTCAGGAGTGGAGTTATTGAATGTGATTAGCTTGTGGAAATTGGGAATGAAACAATATGTAAATTCAAATTCTTTTCGGGTGGGTTTTTTTTAAATGTAAATCAGTGCATATGCGGTCGTTTTTATAATATATTAATAAATTTGACTTGACAATTTAAATCTTTAAGTTATGTAATTTTTAACACCTCTAAAATCTCGTCATTAGATAAAAATATTTTTTTTAGAATCCAGATACTTCTACTCGCGAAGTAATAAATAAAAGCCAGCTCCAGTTATCAGTTTCAGGGAATTTTCCGAGGAAATAGCCTTTCGTAATGTGTATAATGCTTCATTGTTTATTTCAACGTCATAGATTTTGCTATATTTTGCTATATCAGCAAAATGGGCAACATCGATTTTCCGCTCGAGCAGTGTTCTTTGGCTCAGAATTGATATAGTTATTCCTTCAAAAATGTAAGTTGATAAATATTGTATTTTTAATTACGCAAATTTGGCAAATTAGCCAATTGTGTGTATTCAGAGTCATTAAAATAGTTTTTAACCTTAAATTTAAGTTCCTCCAATGCAGGGCAATATGGTACAATGTCAGTTAACTTTCCGTACATTTCATTATTCGTAACCTCTAAGCTAATCAAGTTAGGATTCGACTTACAGTACTCAGCCAAATCTATAGCGTTTATTTTTACGTTCAAGGAAAGCTCCGAAAGGTTATGAAATTGTTGCAAGCCATCTAAAGTATACCCTAGAAGAGTGGAGGGAAAATAATTGTAAAAGCTAAAATCTTGCTAACATAAAAACTTACCGTCCATAAAAATACTTAATTTGTTTATGCTGGATTTAGTTTGTAGTGTACGCATGACTAAATTGAACATATCAATATGTTCACTGCAATATTCTTCTATATGATAACTCAATGTTATTTCTCTTAACTCGGTATTCGCTTCAAGTGCGTTAATGTACCTTCTCCAAAGTATATCTTTTGTTTTTTGGGTGAATGCGTACAGTCGTTCATATACATGGTCAAAATCAATTTTATTTTCTGAAGGTTTAATTAAATACTTCAGTGATGTCAGTAATGTGAATTCACTGATGTTGAGACGAACGTAAAGGCCGCGATCCCATTTGTAAAACAAATCTTCAAATAATTCAGAGGCAACCGCAAAACGGATCAGGTCTCTGTACGTGACAAAGCCATCTTTATCCTCAATAGTTTCACAATTAATTTTAA
>SCDS01001009.1:0-27505 GCA_004149465.1 Drosophila nigromelanica | reverse complement strand
TATATATATATATATATATATATATATATGTATACCTAACAAAAGCACAAATAGCTGAAGCTTATTGCTTATATAGCTTATAGCCAAAAAAAAAAAAGAAAATACATTATAGAAAGGCATTCCATTATTTATATGACTCGTAAAAGTTGTGGGCCATAATAAAAAGTTGACCACGCACCAAGCAGGCACAAAGTCTGCCACACACACGGCAACAAGTTTAATGGAAAACATGATATTCCAAAAGGTTATTTTACCCAGCAGAAAATCACAGAAATAGAAACCGCATGACCAAAACTCATTTGCCTGCAGGAAAAGCTGAGGCAAAATGTGAAAGTTGAAACAAATGCAAAAGAAAAGTGCACAAAATGCCAACTCAGAGCATAAAGTATAAATATATTTATTAAATATCATTTGCTTTTCACCCGAAAACTGGTCCTAGAAAATAGCTAAATATAAAGCTAAAAATATAAAGTTTAATCAGTTAAACTAACTGCGCTTTAATTTTGCTTTTTTGGCCTGTTCGAATTGCCTTATCGGGCCAAGAAATTATGGGCCCACAGGCCAAAAGCAAACAACTTGTGGCATATCAAAAAGTGGGGGTTTGCTTTGGGCTTGGATCGCTGCCAAATTGAATGAAAACAAAGCAAATCTATTGCTTTCTCTTTCTGTCTCTCTCTCTCTCCTATTTCTCCCTGTCTCGCTTGCTTAAAAGTCCACCCAGACTTTGCAATAATTCACTTTGCTATAAACATTTTCGCTGCTCCGATTGAATAATGCACATATTTATGAGCATACCCGGTGCGTATACGTAATTTTTTGTATTTGTTATTTGCTACTTCGTTTGGCCATTGGTTTTGCTATGCTTGCTATGTGCTGTTCACGGGGGCCTTGTGGTTTGCGGTGGGGCATTGTGACAGTCTTGTTAATGCCGCCTAATAAATTCCAAACGTTGCTTCCAGTGTCAAGATTGCGGCCATTTAGTCAAAGCAAGGGCCATTAATCAACACGGCTCTTAGTTATGGTCCAGTTAGTCGAGCCGAGCGGGCGCTTTTCAGCCCGTCCCCCTTTTAAACCGAAGACAATTTGGCTTGCAGCTTAAATGACTGAATAAATTTTGATTTAATCCGCAAAATTTGTAATACCGTCAATTTAATTTCTTATTTACAGACTCTATATATCCATACCCATCTTGGAGGAGAGCAAATACGAGAAGGATGTCCTCTTTAATATGCACCTAGGCGAACCGCGACTGGCGCCAGGTAAGTTGGCAACCAGGCAATAGACAACAATTAAACTCAATTTAATAGCACCAAAAGCAGAACCCCAAACAGAGCAACCCCCCGTCCTCAGCCCCCGCCCTAGATCTGATACACAATTCTTGACACCTGAACTTTGAGCTTTATACTATACGTGTGCGTCTGAGAGTGTGTGTGTGTGTGTGTGTGTGTGTTTGTGTGTGTTTGGTGTGTGCGCCCGTTACAAAAGCAAACTCAATTTCCTGCTAACCAAATTACATGATTCAACACAATGCATGGAGCAGCAGCATCACCGGAACTAAGGACGAGTGGGAAGCAGGCTTGGAGAAGTCCAAAAAGTGTAAAAATAAGCGCACATTTTCCTCACTATTTTGTTTGCGTTAATAATAAAGTTAATAGGTCAATCTCGACTGTTGGCAGGGCAATAACCACATCAAGGAAATACACACACAAACATACACACACACACACACACAAACACACACACACCTACACACAATTTTATTGTGAACTTGCAAATTGGCAATTCCAATTTTAATGATTAGACGAGATATTTTGTACTATGTCTCACACTTATCCTAAACTTCGTATATGGTTTCCTTGTATAATTTTTTTGGTCTTTTCATTTGTGTTCTTTGTGCTTCTAGATTCCGCTCACTACCGTAAGACTTGAATTGTGCATAAATTAATTTTATTTGAATTGAAAACGAAAGCGCAGCAAAAAAAACAGTGAAAAGCAATTCTTGGGTTACGATTCCTTAAGTTCTCAACTCGAAGTTTGCCTAGCCTTAAATTTAATTTTGTGTTTTTGGCTTCAGATAACACAAAGTGCGGAAATTGCGACCAAAAAGTGCAAATTAGTATTCTTTCTACCCCAAAAGAAAACAAATCCAAATCTGAAATGTTATCTTCCCTTCAGTTAGTTATGTGTTTCATTTGGTGTTGTATGTTTTATAAATTTTCGGTTACCCTAAAGCCCTTTTTATGTTGTTGTTTATTTTTCCTGTTGTTGACTAGGCAACGGCCCAGTTGAAAATTAGAGCAAAAGAGTAACGAAAAATAAATTATTCAAGTTAACCTTTGGCATACAAACAAAAAAATAGATAATCTATTTAAACATAAAGCTTATTTAAACATAAACTAATGTTTACTTTATTTGAATAATTTATTTTATACATTTATCACAAAGTCATCATAAATATTGTATTTAATTTGCCCATCTGTCAATAGATTTTATTATCAACATATTATTATTGAATTGGTTTTAATATGTGAATTTCGTAGAATTGCCCCACCCGCTAACTCCCAGCTCCCTCTATTCAGACCGTATCCTTGCACTGTTCAGAAACAAAAAATGTTGCAAGTACTTAATATAATATATAAATCACTTCATGCATTTAAGTAAATTTTGAACAAAACTAATTAATTCCCGTATATGTATATGTAATACTTGATAACACTCATACGTCACCAACAACAACAACAACAACAACTATGCAATTATCCTCACGCAGATGACACAAATAAGGAATCATTTTTCCATCGATTTTTTGGTAGGTAAAAAGTATTATAAGCCCACTAACTCATTCAATTCTCAATTGTTTATGTTCAGTTAAAAAAAGAAACAAAAATTATTTTACAAAAATAATATATAAAAAAAAATAATAATAAATAAAAATAATGCAAAATCAAAAATTATAAAATACACAAATTGTGGGCTTATCATGTTAAAGTGCTGCGTATCACTGTCATTAAATTTAGTACCATATTTGTTTGTATACTCTGTTCGCGAAGTGAAAAGGAGCATATTGCTTGCTAAAAAAGATTTATTGAATTTAAACATTGAATATATACTCATGTTGGCCACGCCTCTATTTCATATGTTAAGCTGGAGTATTTTTGAAGCGAGCTTTAAAAGTATGAAAGTAAAATTTTTGATTAACTAGGGCAAACATTTAGTTGCAAAAAGTTCTAAAAATAGAAGATTTAAAGTTAGCGACTTTTTATTGTGAACCGTGAACAGAGTATTGCATAGTCGGTTACGTCCAAATGCAATGTTTTAATTTCTTTTAATTCAAAAAATTTTTCCATTTTATTAAAAAACAAAGTTTACAAATCAATCGACCATTATTAACACTTTTTGTATTCACATATTCGTCGTCTCCTTGTAAATATGTGTGTGTGTATCTGTATGTGTAACTCGTATTGGCATGAAAAAAAAAACAAATTGCGCTTTTTTGACGCAGCAACCGTTGCACTTTTGAATAGGCCAAGTTAGGATCAACGTTTCGTCTTCAATTGAAATAAATTAAGAAACAATCAATTTGCTGCCACATTGCTTGGTGCAAGTTTTGGTTAAAAATATTATTGGTAACCTTCTATGCTCGGCGGACATGCAATTAACACACACGTAACACACGCGCTTGTGCCCGCTTCTGTTTGTTGTGCCCCGAAATTCGAACTCTTCACACTCGATACGATATCATCGAATCTATATCACATATCGTATCAAAATCGTTTACTGATTCCGCATCGCCAATAACTCGATTTGTAAGTAATGCACACAAAATACTTTGTGAATATAATCTTTTTTTTGTTTAAATACTTTTGATTTTTGTTTTTTTTTTGTAATTTTTCTTTATTGGTTTTTGTGTGTTTTTGCAACTCGGCCAACGTTTTTGTGAACGGCTTTGATTTTTTGTGTTAACCCAAATATCGATGTATTCTCATGTTGATTTATGTGTGTTAGAGATACCCCACCAAATTCCATAACTAACAGGGTAACGTAGGCAAGCTAACCAAAAAAAAATTATAACAATGAGCGTAAATACATAAATATTGGTAAATGCATTTGTTTAATATGAAATTTCTTAACTGAACATAGAAAATATAAAAAAAAAAAACAATCAGCAGCAACTTAAAAAAAATGTT
This sequence comes from Drosophila nigromelanica, assembly GCA_004149465.1. Lineage (NCBI taxonomy): Eukaryota > Metazoa > Arthropoda > Insecta > Diptera > Drosophilidae > Drosophila > Drosophila nigromelanica. Next base: position 23,318 of record SCDS01001009.1, on the reverse strand, counting down.
TTTTTAAATCTATATTACAAACATCTTGTGGTCTTAATTTCCCGCAACAAAATAAAACCAATTTGTTGTCACTTGTACCTTGCCACGTAATCGCTGTCTATAGAAAATCACACTGGAGATCATACTCGTGAGTCATCATTATATCAGCAATATATCTTATCGTATGTGCATGCAATTCATTTCTTTTCATAATCAATTTACATATCTATAAAGCTGTTTATTCTAACCGATTGAGAGATAGGCTAGCCGACTGATTGACAGATTGATTGAGTGTCGGGCTAAATGATTGATTAACAGACTGGTGTACTGATTGATTTGCTGACCGACTGATTGACTGATTGAGAGACAGACAATTTTACTGATTGACTGGCTGAGCGGCTGACAGAACGACAGATTGACTGAATGAATGATTGATTGATTGTTTGAATAATTATAAAAGTTATTATTAGTAATTATTATGACATAAGATGGGAATTACAAAAACTTAAAATTTATTTTCGTGTGATCGACCGAATATCACTTAACCGAATAAAGGCGGGCAAAACGTGCAATTTTGTTTACTCTTTTCTTATTATACGTAGCTATTCAGCTGGACATAATTCAGTAATTAAAAATTTAATTTAATCAAAATTATATGCAAACCCTTCATTTCATTGGCTTCATTTGCTTGCAACACCTTTATTTGTACTTGTGTGTGAATGTAACTGCATTTGTATTTGTATAAGTATCTGTATCTGTGTAGGTGTGCTTTTTGTTTGGCTTTAAATGAAATTCTTGCCCGTATACTGTAACATTTCTGACTCTGTGCTCCACAAATATCTATGCAAGCAATGCACTCAATTACATGTTCTGCTCTCAAAATATCTTTATATATATATATATCTACATATATCTGTGTGTCTGTGTGCCTGTTTGGTTGGTTACATGAGCATATATATATATATACATGCTATATGGTCTATGGTCTGTGGTATATGTATATGTATATGGTTATGTAGCAAATAATATAAACTGCAACACAGTCTTTTCGCCTGACCAAGGCTCTTGTGCAGCAGTCCTTTGTATTATCCTGGATACTAATTAATTACTTTACTCGACCACCGCCGCACAGACGATGAACTACTAGCCCAAATTAAGGAGGTGGAAGAGAAGCCATACAACGAACTAACCGAATTGGAACGCGTCTTATTGATGAGCAAGCCACGAACCGGAGAGTTGACCACGACCACTATACGCATTCATGAGAGCCAGGAATTCAAGGTGAGCACTGAATTATCTTTGCTACCAACTTGTACACTTTGGAAAGCTCCTAGAGTTTTGTGCTTAAGTCAAGTACAAAAGTATATTTAAAGCAAGCATGGCCATTATAGACTAAATTCTTTACCTGAGAGCATAGTTTCTAGTTCAAGAATGTTTTTGAAAATTGAGGGAATTTAAGAATATACCATGGAACAGGTTTTTTGAAATGGTTATATCTTAGCCGTCTCACCATCGATTTCAACGATTGATATATTAAACGACGCCTAATCAATGCACATTAATACAAAAAAATCATGAAAAATACTGCATAGGAGATCATAATTTGTTTAATTCAAAAATATATAGTTACAAAAGCAATGATTGAAATTAAGAATTGTGTATTACTGATAAATAGATTTATTCATTACCTTTCAGAAATTGTAAAGCTTTTTAAAATTTATTGTAAGATTCTTGCGTAATGATCAAAAATGCAAGCTTACCTATGACACCCCACTACCCCACTAAAAAAAAAGATTTTAAAAATTTATTTTAAAAAAGTTGTACAATAGAAAAATGTTGTTTATTATTGTTTTTAAAGTATACAACTTGGCTGTTACTTGGTGTAAGCCGATAGTTTACTTCGGATTAAATGCGGTTCTCAAGCAAAACGAGAAATAAGATTATTTTCGGGATACCCTTGCAGACATATATAATAGTACATCTAACGTTTAATGATTATTTGAAGCATATAATTCCTTGAAATAAGTATTTTATAGTTTATTTCTCACTAAATTTGTGAATACAATGGAACAAAATGCATGTGAACTTTAAAGAACAATATGCTATAAATTCTATTCCGTTTCAACTAGAACTTAGGACAAAGGTTTTTGCCAAGAAAACGGACAGCCTAATGTAATGCACTTGACAGCCGCACAACACACAATAGCCCAGACACAAACACATGCACTACATATAATGATCCTTGTGTCCATGCAATATGATACGGCTTAATAGCTACAGCTGTAGCTGTAATGCTTGTAACGACAATAGCAACATTAAACGGCAGCAACAACCGCACAAACATCAGCCATATAAAGTGGCTCATTCAGCAGTCAAGTTGTTTCCCCCGGTAGACTGGTGTCCAGGTGTAAAGCAAATAAGCACCTAATTGTGTCTAATCTGCAAATGAAGCGAAATGTTTTGTTTCCTGTTGCTGTCTGCTCTACACGTGGCGTATACTTGATATGAGGCTGACACTGCGTATACGCCGCATCTGACGCTGAGCCAATGTTTAATGGTATTTTATATATTTCTCCCTAGGAAACTGTGGACAAACTCGTTGCCCGGGCAAACGTTTCAGCCGTGCTGGGCACATCCTCGTGGAAGGAGCAGTTCAAGGATGCGCTCACTGTTGTCCCAGGTAAACTGGCAGCCACTTTTTTATACTCGTTCACGATGTTAAACTAGTATATTGGATTTGTGCAATGTCCGTCATGCTGTCCGTCTGTCCGGATGAACACAACTTTTTTCGGCGCTATTGAAGAAAAAGTCTTGAACCTTTGGATATATACTTGAGTTATCCTCTTCAGACAAAAAGTTAAGATTCTTGTGCCACGCCCACTGGGAGGCTGGCAATTCGATAAGTTTTTAAGCGTTAGAGTTACCAAATTTGGAAGGTAGATAACTGGTCACCTCCTTTAAAGATCGGTACAAATCGCAAAAATCGAAAGCTCCCACAGTTTTAATGCTAAAGTCATCCAACCACAAATTACAAAATACCGACATTTTTAAAAATAACAGTAATAGTTAAGAACGAAACGAGTATAACGCAGTCGGTAACGCCCGACTGCAACGACTGTTAATTTATATATGCAAATACAGGTGATGAGAGCGAACTCGACCACGAAGAAGATGTCGACGAGAACATACCGAAATGCTTTGATTATATAAGCCATTTTGTTTGCCTGTTCTGGAAGGTGCTGTTTGCATTTGTGCCGCCCACAGGTAACCGGCCCGCCCCCCAAAACTGATATAACCAGCATATCTATATAGTATCTTTCACTTTTCATAGATATATGCGGCGGCTATGTCACCTTTGTAGTTTCCATATTGGTTATTGGCATCCTAACCGCCGTGATCGGCGATGCTGCCACCTATTTTGGGTGTGCGCTCAACATCAAGGATTCGGTTACGGCCATTTGCTTTGTGGCCCTCGGCACCAGCATACCAGGCAAACAACATTTAAAATTTAATTTATACAACAAGTATTTATTAATTTAATTTGCAGATACATTTGCCAGCATCATTGCGGCCAAACAGGACGCCACCGCCGACAATTGTATTGGCAATGTAACGGGCAGCAATGCGGTCAACGTTTTCCTGGGCATCGGCCTGGCGTGGTCCATTGCCTCGATCTACCACATGTCGCATGGCTCTACCTTCAACGTGGAGCCGGGCACGTAAGTTCAAAAATATGAATGCTCTCAATAAAGGTGACAGTTTTTAAAAAACGGTCTGATAATAACAGGGCTACATATTAATAATATTTATAGTGTTTAATTAGCAGTCATAGTCCTATTTTATCAGTGCAGTACAATTAACAGACTCAGACTGCAATTAACATTAACAGTTCTAGTCACAATAACAGTCTGAGATTAACAGGCACTTAACAGTTAAGTTACTGAGTGTAAAATGTGAACTGGTGACAAATTACCAAAAAAAAATGCATTTTTCAATTTACAGTTGACTGTTAAATAAATGTAACACTCATCTTAAATATTATTTTTCTTATCGTATCCCCAGCATTGGCTTCGCAGTGGGACTTTTCTGTGGCGAGGCCGTAATCGCAATTGGCATCATGATGTACCGACGCAATAAAAGCACCATACAAGCTGAGTTGGGCGGACCCATAGTCTCCAAATGGGTGCATGCGTCGATTTTGATAACTCTGTGGTTAATCTATTTGATCTTGAGCACACTGGAGGCATACGATGTCATTAAGGTTTAAGCAGCTAAGCCCAAAGCCCAAAAAAATTATGCAGAAACACAATAATCCAAGAGAAAAAACACACATACATATACATACATACAGAAAATACAAATACACAGATTTAAATAGCTGTAGCGAAGCTGTAACAATAATCAAAAAAGCATAAGCGGAAATTCTAGTTATAAACAGATTGAACGTTATTATCTATATTATATATTATATATATTATATATATATATATATATATATATATATATAAATATATATATATACATATATAGATATATATATATATATATATATTTATATATATAATATGTATATCTGTATGTGTAAATGTTCATGTATTTTTTAATGCTAATTTAAATATTGAAATTTATGTAAATTTTATGTTATTATTAAAAATTGTAATGTTTAATTAGTTTCTAGGTGTGTCTTATTTTAAAAACAGAGTTTTATTATATTACTATATACATACATGTTAAGGTAATTAATGCTTATTGTAAATAAAAAAGAGGCTGCCTGGGCTCAGCAAACAAGCAACGTGATCATTCAGAATTACAACACATATATATACATATATATATGCCTACAGAGATATATGCGATATAATTTGTGTTATGTGTTATCGTTCTTTATGAAATTTAAGTCATTATTATTATCATTGTTGTTGTTTGTTATAGCTGTACTTAACATAAACAATATACTAAATACATCAATTAAATAAACCAACAGAGAAAAAAAAAACTAGCTCACAAGCTATCTATTTCCTACATCAACAGAAACAGGTATTTCTAGTCAACCGCACTTTCAAACCAACAACTATTTAAGATTCAACAGCTTCTGTAGATGAAACTAAAGTCTAAACTCAATAAAATCAAATACAAAAACTAAACTAAACTCAACTCAAACTCCGACCAATTGAATGCGGCACTTTTAGTACGACCATCAGTGTTAACTACACTACACTACATAAATCTACTTACTTGAAAGACTTTCACTTTTACTTTGTCACCTATATGAATCGATAGATCAAACAATAAACGGTAACCGATTAATGATATTAAGGCAAAAACACCAAATGTTTGTTAAATGAATGTATTTTTTGTATAATGTTATTCTATTTTTTAATACAACATTTTTGAATAAATACCAAAATAATATATCTAAAAGAAGAAATACAAATAATATAATCAAGTACTAAATACCTAATTTAGGATCATGAAAATGTTTATGATGCTATCTTTGATGGGAAAATGCGCCAAATCTAGTTATAAATACCCAAAAATAAAATAAAATACATACGATAAATATCGAATACGTTTAAGGTATGAATAGTCAAGAAATGTATTTAATGCAATTATATCATCAATGTTTTGCTTTAAGTTTTAAGAATTAAATTGAATTTTTCAATTATTTCAATTATGCAGTTTTGGTTTATTTTTATTGATTCTATACACATTTATTCAATTACAGAGAGAGAGTTTTTGTAGAAAATGGAAGCGAGGGAGACTTTTCCAATGAATTCCGTATATTCAAAATATGAACGCAGTTAACAGTCGATTTCAATGGAATCGTATCAGAATCAGGTTGATGAAGTTATTGTAACGCAAATCACATTCGAATAGAATGTCGAAGTACGGCATAGAACAGTCCAAAACTAATACAGACAGCAGTCAAAATATATAGTATATATTATCAACCAAATACATACATATATACAAACACTACGATTAACTTCAAGGCAAAGGCAAATAAAAAGAGTAAAGTGCTTCCGATATAGAATTTAGGTATGTTCTTCTATAGAGTTAGCAGCATGTAAGCAAGGATCGAAAAGAAAGAACGAGTTCAATATGCATATGATATAACGTTTGAAATATTAAAACAACCTATTATCATTTGTTACTTATTTATCATTTATTTTTACTAAACATATTTTTACCCCTTATATTTCAGTTTTTCTTGATAAAAAAAAACGTATATTTAAAAAAAAATATATATATATATTTATATATATAAGTATTATATAAAGATATTAATCATTTCATGTTTGTTACTGTGTATTTTGGATTGTAACTTTTTTTTAGACATTTATATAAAGTAGCCTATATTTAAAAAGGTTTATGTATACTGAATAAAAATCAATAACCAGCACTTTCACTTCAGATATCTAGTATTAATATAAACAAAATAACTTTGCTACAATACATACAAAAGTAAAATATCAACTAAACATAGTATTAGTACCAGGGCTTAAAATTTTCGATCTATATGCTTTACCAAAGGCTAGCAAAATAAATATTCAAAATGAAAACAATATCCCAACATGATCGAAATACTTAGCCAAATATGCAAACTCTGGTAGAAACAAGTACACACAAGTAAACTAACCATACTCGTATTTATGCACTTATATAAACATATATGTAAAAGTTGTTGTTTATCTACATAATCCAGCATATGGTAGCTCTTAGGGAACTCCGCGGTATTATTCAAAATCGAGTACAGCAAGTATATATTACCTACGTAAATGTATTTCCAAGCATGTTAACCCCAAAAAAAATATAAAATGGAAATAAAAATGTCTTAAACTCAAAGAACATTGTATTCCTTATCTGCGATAAGTGTGATGAGTGGGATCGGTGGGATGAGTGGGTAGCGGGAGCTTATCTATGGGGCGTGTGGAAACTGGGCGACAATTGCCCGCCAATTAGCTATTATGCAATCATCAGCAGCGTTACAAGACAATCAGAAATAGCGAGTAAAAGTGCTCTAGTCGAGAGTAAACGACTATCGGAGATACCCTGTGCCCAATTGCAAGCTAGCGGAAAATGCATTTTAACCTCTTTCTATTCTTACATATGATAATATTAATTTTTTTATAACTGCCGTGAAGGTATTTAAATCAAACTAAATTAAATAATATATATATTCGAGCTACATTTTACTTATTATGATTATTAAAACAGACAGACTGGCGGACTAAGACCGATTCAGCTGTTATTGAGCAATGGGTTTGTTACGCCTGTTACTAATATTTGCACTGCTGCAACATACTCTAACTTAGCTATGGGTACAGGGTATTTAATCGAAAAAGCCGCGCTACGATAAGCGAAATCAGTGCGGAAGATGAGCGACTGTGACAACAACAACGACAACAACAACAACGGCAAAAACAACAACGGCAAAAACAGTGATATAGTCCGCGATAAAGTTGTTGACAGGAATCTGAAAAAGATTCAAGTAAAAGGCAAATAGCAATAAAATAAAAGCAAAAACTGAGGCTGGAAAAAACAAAGAAACTTTGCGTCGCAGCGAAAGCTAATTTAAGTTGAAACAAAGCGAATGCCGGGCCAGATGCCAGCTTCATTTGTCCATTGTCCAGTGTGCGGAGTGTTTGTAATCCACGGCCTCAGACTGACAAAGAGACGTTGGCAAACAGCAGCAGCATGTCCTGCGACGAGAGCACAGCCCTGCTGCAGCAGCAGCAGCAGCATCAGCATCAGCAGCGAAGACAGCATCAGGGGCCGCACATTATAATCGTGCCGTCGTCCAAGGAGGGAAAAGATGCCAAGGACGGCTGGGAGGCAAAGGACTATGGACCCGTTTTCACAACTGCTGGGTAAACGCTTTACTGTCGCATTTCATTAAATATTAACTGTAAAACACAGAACCTCATGCACATCCCTCACCTGCCTTCCATTCCAACTGTTATGTACACATTTTTTTTTCGTCAGCTACTCGTACGGCCTGACGCTGGAGGAGCTGCTGCCCTTTACGCTGGATCCCTGGTGGCAGAAAGTGCGTCGCCTGTGCCTCGCCTGCGTCTGGCTGACATTTGTGCTGACCCTCTTAGCGTCCCTCAGCCTGGCTTGTTTCCATAGCGGGGACGCCTGTCTGCCTACGAGAGTAACTGCCACAACGCTCGCACCACCCACCGTCACCCCCCTCGCCATGGCCACCAACAGCACCTTGTTGCTGACCGGCTTATAGTTCGCACTAATCTCGGCATTAAGTGGCACTGGAACTCTTGATTACGGATGCTGCAATCCCACGACATGGATTACATCAGCCATCGCTTAGCTCGTCACTTGGCAGCGACTTCCCCGGCACGGCTGGTGACTAACCGATAAACCGCTTGCGGAGTGGGCAGAGAGAAGCGGGAAGAAGAGGAGAGGGAATTGATTGTCTTCGGACTTTTGTTTTTGTTTACAGTTTTGTTACAGTTACATATGTTCGTTATTTATATTTACTATACAGAGCTTAATTTACTTTACCATGGGTGCAAAATGGGAGAAACAAATATTTTAAATTGGAAGATATGATTTTGTTGTTTGATCTCTGAAAATTAAACAACTTTAAATTCGTGAAAATCTATTGAATTTATCGCCCTTTCAAAATTTTCCAGTTTAAAATTTTCGCGATTTTTTTTAAATTTTTGTCGAATTTGGTCAAAATTTTGAATGGGAATTTTTGAATACCAAACGATAGTGCCGATCCGTACGAGTCTAAAAAGGATATCTTTCTAATATCTAACGTATCTTATTCAAGTTATGCGTGTTTACAACAAGCTTTAAATATATGTATCCTGGTCTGAACACGGAAAGATACACCTCTTTAGACTCATAAAAGTCTATAAAATATATTGCCATTCAAAACTTTTCATAGTAAAATTTCGCGATTTATTTAAAATTTTATGAAAATTGGTTGAAATGTAAACATTTAATATTTTATCCATTTTCTAATATTCTGAGTAAATTCTACGAATTCAGAACTCGACCGTAACTTATTAGAAATAAATTGACTTTCACTTATTTGATATTATTTATGATTTTCACCTTCGAATTGGATTCTCTAATTTTTGAAAATCGGAACAGCTATATATCGAAAATAAAACATTCTAGATTGTTAACATTTAACATATTTATTGTTCAGTGTTTCTCTCGGGCTTTGCACTTGTATTGCTTGGCGTAAACAGTCGCACCAAGGACATGGCCTGGCTGACACTCGCCTTGTGCAGCTTTGGCTCCGCCTTCGCCTCCGACCAGGGCTCAAAGTCAAACTCAAAGCCCACCAAATCCACGCAGTTCACATAGCGATTCCCGTGCGCTCGCTGCCGTTCCATCAGATGCTGGCGCACACGTTGGATGCCATCGGAATTGCGACAGATGATGGCGGCCAAACTGGTTTTATATATCTCTGCGAGTTGTGCTAAAGCAAATTTATTACTTAAAAATTTATTGTTAGGCAATTTGAATTCTTTACCCTTGGTGAACCTTTGTGGTCCAATTTTGCGCTCATACCAATGGGAATCGCCGAGCTTGAGCCGCATAAACTGATCCGACACCAAACAGCTGAGCAGAGGGCCAAAAATGGCGCCATCTAGCGGCGGCTCGCTGAGTGCGCCCGTGTAGACGTCCACATCCTGGGGGGAACTGTAAAATAAATGCAGATTCAGAATCCAAATTCAGCTGGGAATTATTGCAGCACCCACTCGTATATCTGCCTGATGGACTCCAGGGTGGCATTGTCCACAGCTTGGGCCATTTGCGCCCAGGTATCCACGGGGGGCAGGCCGCAGTGGCGCCGGAAAACTGGATAGGCGGGTATGCCGTGATCGCGACCACGCTGAATGTTCAGCGAGACCAGGTCCAGGCCACAAATGGGCACCCGATCCTCGGCGGTGCCCTCGAAGAGCTTCTGCGTGATCTCCAGCGAGAAGAAGCGGTCGACGCGCAGCACCGGCGTATTGGAGGCGGTCAACAGGGCGTGATCGATGCCATGTGGCGCCCAGAGCGAGAAGGGATTGAAGAGCATCTTGTGCAGCTCCATGGCCTCGGGCGTGCTGTTATCCCGGGAGATATTGAACAGACCCGGCAGCAGCGTGTGGGCGAAGCGAAAGGCCGCCGCGGCAAAGCAGTTGGCAATGCTGGGATCCACCTGCGGATCATATGTATCCGGCGCATTCAGATCGCCGCGGGCGGGCAGCAGGCCCTTGGCCTGGCTCAGATTGCGGCCCAGCAGCACGGGCAGGAACTCGTTGTAGACGATGTGGGCCATCTGGGCGCCGAGTATCTTGCGCGCCTCCTGAAACACGTGCTCATCATCCCAGCTGGGATTCAGTCCGTGCAGGCCGCGCGCCAAATAGTTGTGGTGCCTGGCCCAGAGCAGGTGCATGGAGGTGAGCAGCAGGTTCTCGTTGGCCCGATCGTCGCCCGACTCGAAGCAGTACTTGCCCTGGCGCGTCATCCGCACCCGGTTGCAGCCGTCCTCCTGGTTTGAGGAGATGGGCAGCAGCTCGCGTCCGTCCTCGGTGAGAAACATACGCAATGTGCCGTTAATGTAGCTGCGCAGCTGGCGTTGCCGCTGCTCCAGATTGCCATAGACCACGGAGCCATCGATGAAGGCCGTCGCCTGATTGAACTGCTCCCGGGGTCCGAATCTCCCAATGGGCGCTGGAGCGGACCGGACAAAGTTCATGCAGCTCAGGTTGTACTGCTTGTAGTAGGGATCGTCGGCGAGGATGCGCACGGGAAAGCACTCCGGGTGCTGTTCGAGCGAGCCGGGCACGCAGCAGTCAATGGACTCGCCCTCCTGGGCGGTGGTTAGCGAGGTGGCCGTGATGTCGTGGTCCAAGAACTGTCCAAAGACCGCCAGCATGACCGTAAAATTCGAGTCCGTATCGTAGCTGGAGCGATGTATGCCCAGCGAGACCTGCCGCGCCGGCGGCAGCCGACCCCGGTGGCTGGTCCGTGGAGCTGCGATGCCGTCGGCGTAGTCCGGCGCCACCATGCGGCGATAGGGCACCATGGAGGCGCCATAGGTGCGCGGGTGCGCCCTGTTGTTGCAGACGGCCGTGCTGCGCCTGTAGCGCTCATTGAAGTCGCAGTCCAGCCGGAGCACGCTCGGATCCGGCAGCACAATAGCCGGACCGAGGCCAATGTTGCTGCGTCCCGGCTGCTTGCTGTAGTTAAACCGCTGGGCGATCTCCAGAGTCGCGTGGTTCTCCACGTAGCCGCGTCGCGCCAGCTTGCGCGCCTCCGGATTGGTGCTCAACGAGCGATAGTGCCGGAACTGAGGCGTATTCACGGCACTCGGCTGCAGCCCCTCCTCCAGTATCTCGCGGTCGCCCAGCGCCTTGATGCCCGCACTCACCGCCTGGGCGCCCGCGCGCTTATCCAGCGATTCCTGGCGCAACGCCCAGGCAGCCGGCGGCTCGTCGGGAATGGGCGTCTTGGTGGCCGCCAGCAGCTCCTCTACGGTCGCGTTGCTGGCAAAGAAGAAACTGGGCCTAACCCCACCGATGCTGCTGCTGCTGCTGCTGCCGTCGTAGCCGCTGCCACTGAGCCACAGCGCCAGGCCCAAAGCGCCAATCACAATTACACTGCAGAGGAGGAGGCGTGGAGAAGAGTGAAATTGATTTGTGGTAAAGTCTAGACACTAACAACAACGGGTCAACGCGATATCAAATGACAAAGCCCCACTCGAATAAAATCGAAATGGGAAAGAATACCCTTGAATACCCTCTCGGGCATAAAACGAGCATAAAACGAGTCAACCGTCGAGCAATGGTTCCATTGGTCTTCCCATCCAATGTAGCATAAATTAGCTTTTGGTTGAGAAATATGGAAAAGAAAAAATCTTTAATTAAGTCTCTTTACCCGGATCGTATAGAACTCCGATGTTGATAAAATTTTGTATTCCGTATTTTAAGAATATTCTAAATTTCTAGATTTGCGACTTTAGTTTGAATACTTAAAGAAACAAAATAGTTTTTCGTACAAATACTTATACTATATAATATTTTTTAATCAATTATTCCTATGGGAGCTATATGATATATTAGACCAATGCTTAGATTTCGTATATATTGTACACACATTATACCGTTTGTGCTTTCTAAGTTTGGTTGAAAAAACAAAAACTCAGTTTTCATTCGCTTTTTCCGATCGTAGAGATTTCTTCGAATTGAATATTAGAAGTACTGAAAAATTCGAAAATTAAAACGATTGTTCTATGAAATACATTTTAATGGAATTTTCGTAGGGAAGCTTTATTATATAGAATTAATAGTTGATCAGAAGTGAGAATCAAAAAGTTATTCAGAAGAGCAATCTATGCCAACTTTCATTAAAAAACGTTTATAAACAGGTCTATATCGCCTCGAATGTTGATACTGAGCAAGTATATATACACTTGTTGGGATTACAGATGCTTCATATAAATATGCCACCAGTTATACAGGGTATATGTTGCACCGATTACGTAATTGGCTGGAAAATTCTTGTATTTTTCGCCCACTTCAACACTCACACTAATGTCACCGTTATGCAGCACTGGAACTGTTTGAATTTGGAGCGACGCGCACGCGGCGAGACGCCGCCAGGAAACACATAGGTGGGTCCCTGATAGGGCGGCAGGGCGACATAGCCGGAGCCGCTGGCGGTCAGCGGCGTTGTTTCGTCCGTCATGATCGAAGCACAACTGAAGAGCTGGCAGCAGGGCCAGCCGGTCGGCTTCCCCCAGTTAAAGTTGCGCCAACACTTGGCGGGCTTCCGCTCCGCTCGCCACACTTGAGATACTTTCGCTGGCGGCAGCAGCAGCAGCAACAGCAACTGGCGACAAAGCAACTTAGTTTATAATATTTTATAATGCGAACGTTTGAGCCGAACAACAACAAAGATGACAACTGTCCAACCCGGTGGTGCCAAGAGCTCCACACACAAAGCTGATTCTTAGACTAAGTTTTTAATAAATTGGCAAATGCACATTATGATTACAGATCCATATCTTCTGTCGGTTTAAACATATCGCCCACATACTCGTAGGCCAACTTCAGCAAATACTGAAATGACTTCTCCTGCGGCAGCTTGCCCAGCTCTGTGCTGACCAGAAAGTCCTCCATAGGTGGCAAATAGCTGTCGCACTCTTGACCCATCAGCTGCGAGAGCTCAACGACCTTGAAGAACATTAGCTTGTGTATATAGTCGAGCGCATTGTTGATGTCGTAGTCCGTCCAGTTGTCGCGTCGTATGATCGCACACCAGATCTTGTGTCGCAAGTCATACGGCTGATCGACAAAGTTGAGCAGCTCCAAGGCCTTGCGGAACTCCACTTCGGTGGCAGATTCGTTTTCCTCCGATATAAACAACTGCAAATCAGAAGAATTTATAAATTGATCTATCGCATTGGGAGCGTTTAAATGATTTACATTAATAATCTCATCTACTTTGAACACTTTCTGATCGATTGCATCAAAGCCAAAGTATTGCAGTACATCGTGACCCAAATGGGTTTGGTATTCAATGATGGCCAATTCAGTATTAATTTTCTCCACCTGCGCTGTCAAGTCGGCTTCGGCCGCCGCAAAGGCGGCCAGCTTGGACAGTGAGAGCATGGACTTCTTACGTGCCACATACTCGGTCTCGCATTGGGCCAGCTCGAAGAGCACTTTGGCGCCGCGCTCAAAGTCGCCGTTGAATATGAGCTGGATCCAGCCGAGTGACGGATGATCGCGCATGAATTGCGATAACGCTGTCTGGTTGCCCTTGAAGCGTTCGAAGACCTCGCCATGCCGATTCTGTCGCAAGTGCCAGTTGATGGCGAACTGTGAGAAATCGTACTCCTCGTACTTGCGTGTGTATTCATCCAGACGATCCTTGTCCTGCGTCTCGTCGCAGATGAGCACCAGGCTCGGAAAGTCCAAGTACTTCTCCGCCAGCTTGGCAGCGCACTCATACTGGCGATCCTTAACTGCAGTGGAAGAATAGTCAAGATTTGGTTTCCATTTAGTTCACATTCTACTCACTTAGCACCGAGATGAGCTCGCGTCGCTGCGTCTCGAACTGTTGCTGCAGCACCTGAAACTTTTCCGTGTCGCGCACGCTCTCCAAGTAGCTCTTGCGTCCGTCGAGCAGCAGGTCAGTGAGCTCCAATATTTGATGGTACAGCAGATGCTTCAGTTCCGCTTCGTTGACGCACTGAGCGCCGTACTTGACGCTGATGTCTATGAGGCGGACGAGCGCATCGTGGACGCCCCCGATGCCCGGCGTGGCTGTCCAGGGCTGATACTCGTACGAGTTGGCGGACAGCTTGAAGCTGTTGGCATTGTGGTCGCGATACCGCAACACCTGGCCCAGGATGCCAAGCACAATGGAATTGATGTCGGCTATGAACTGCGCCACCGAGGCTGTGGTGCGAGTCTGTGAGGCAATGCGATCGTCGGCCATGTCCGCCAAGGAATCAAAGATGCACTGAAACTTGCACAGCTTGACGTAGAAGATGTCCTGCGTGGTCAGGCTGCCGTGTGGCTTCTCCTCCCATTGGGTAACGGTTATATCGATGGCCTCCTCCACCAGCTTAGGCATTTTGCTCTGCAGAGCACGCAACGCTGCCGCTGCCACAATTTTCTCACTAATATCAGCCAGGATGTACGATGTAGGTACAAGCACATTGCTGCCGCAGGGAATGGCATTTAGCTGGGAATAAGGAATGCAGAGTGAAGGATATAGCGGAAAAATAGGCACTTCTCACGCACCTTCTCCCAAATTGTGCTGTAGTGCAGAAAGTCTATAAAATGCTGCAGGGCAATGATCTTGTCGCGCAGTTGATTAATAATTTGCATGGAGCGCGAGCTGCCCAGGGCGTGCCGATTGCCATCGTACTCCTCAATGGCCGACTGCCAGCGCGGATCGGCAATGGGCAGATCCTCAGCCAGGTCCTCGGCAATGGTGATGACAACTCTGGGCAGTTAAAAGCTATTTAAAATGCTCAATTCCTGTAAACCAATAGGTTACCTGTCCAGCTTATACGCATCCAAGGGTGCACCGTTTGCGTCGGATTCTGCGATGCTCTCCATCAGATCTGCAATAATTGTGTTGACCATGTTGTTGTTGCGTTTCAGCCGGTACAAAAAGGCCGCCTTCAGTTGGCCCACCTCGTTGTTGAGCTCCGCGTACACATCATCCGGATCCAGCTGATACATGGGCAAGTTATTGGAGCTGTCGCCCAGAATGCTTTGATCCGGCGCACTGAAACTAGCATTGAACGAGATGGGCGCAAACAGATCGGGCGTATTGCAATTGCTGATGTTGAGTAGATCCGTGCTGTCAAAATCACCAGGTGTTATGGAGACCAGGCCATGTGTGCGGCTGAAGAAGAGAGGCAGGTGGCTGCAGACAGCGGCGCTGAGTATGCGATCTTCGTGCAAATGGAACTCCACCTTCTCCGCCTCCATCTCGGCTGTGGGCGCTGCATTCGACATGAGCAGCGGATAAACCACTTTGGGCGTGTACAAATACATATGCGAGGTGCCCACTATGATGCGCACGCTGAGACACTCCTGCACCGTCTTGCTGTTAAAGAACTTGTTCAGCTTCAGAGGTGTGAAGCACTCCAGCTGCATGCCCTCCGGCTGCGCCGTGGCCACCACTAGAAATAAACACAAGCTAATGAGTAAACTTTAAAGTGGTAACAGTTTGCGACTGGAGACTCACTAATGGCATAGTACATTTGCGGCGTATGCGCCTGGTTGACTGCACCCACCAGTATATAGTAGTTGTCTCTGACCACATGAAAATCCATAAAATGCAAATCGATCTCAACATTATCGTTGGGCATGCGCACGTTCCAGAACTTGAGCAACAGCATTTCACGCATTTTGCGTATCAGCTCCACATCCTCGTACAGCAGCTGCTCCGTGTTGCCCTTATTGGAGAGACGCCAGCGCTGGAGTGCGCGATCCGAGAGCACGGCCACAACCGATTCGCCATTGCCCGGATCGCGTTCACTGCACATGCCGACCAATAACTGTTGAAGAAGACATCAATAAGTTATTGAAAATTTTCAGGAAAGAAAAGTTGACCTAACCTGATCCTTGTCGCTGCTGTTGTTCATGCCAATCAGCATGGAGGCGAATCTTTTGCCAAAGCCGCCCAGAAAACTCGTCGCTGGCTTGATGGTTTTGTGGTGCAGCGTATAACGTCCGTTGCTGAGACCCACCCGCAAAAAGACCAAAGTGCAGGTGGAGGTCACAGCCAGATACCCCAGCTGGGTGGGCAAATTGAGCAGCTGGACAAACTCCTGGCCAGTCAAAATGGATATATCCACCGAGTTGTTGTCGTGCGCTATCGAGGCCCAATAGCGCACCTCACCCGTGGCTGAAACGGCAATGCAGGAGGCCATCTGTTGACCCTCGGTCTGGAAAACGCTGACCAATTCGCTCTTGTGCCCAATGTCGCTGTACGGCAGCGTCAGCTCGCGGCACTGCGCCGAGCTAACAACGCGTCGCTGCTGCTTGCCCAGACGAGGCGGCGAACCTGTCGGCCTGGCAACGCCGGGCGAATCCTTGTACTGCCAAATCAATAGACGCCGACCCTGCACAACCTGCAAAGGATTGGACGGTTGATGTATTTAATAGAGATAACTGTTTGGAACCTTACCCAAGCCCAGCCACTTTGTATTATCTTGGCTGAAACTGTGCTGGCCACTGGCCCCGCAAAGGTCAGGGCCTCGTTTACGGCCACGGGCAGCGCATGGCCGTAGCTCTCTACAATGTTGTAGTCGGATCTGATGCCCGGTATGGACTGTGTGGTGGAGCGCGCGGACAGGCTCAAGCGACTGCAAGAAACACACATGCATTAAACAGTATAGTTATAAACATATATGATATATCGCACCTATTTGTTAATGCTGTCTTCTTCAGGCCGCCCGGCAATGGCGAGTGAAGGTTGGCGTTGCCGCCAAAAAACGATTTACGGGTGCTGTCCGCTGAGGCTGGCATGCTTATACGACGTAAGCTGGGCGAGGACTCCCGAGATATGTTGTAGAGCTGTTTTTGCATGCTACGTTCCATTCTTAGTCGTTAAATATAAACAATTCGAGTTATAAACAAGAAACACATGTACACTGAACAAATTTCGCCGGCAACAAGCGCATATCGGTTTGATGAAGTCATCGATGGTTCCGAGCGTTCGATATATCGCTAACAATTGACATTACTAATTGCAGCCCGTTGGCGAATTTGCTTCTATCAAATTAGCATCGATCATTTATCTTTGATTTTTTTTAACTTTGTTTTGAAGCTGGAAAAATGTCAAAAAACTTGTTATATACGAATAAAGTCTCTACACTTGCACGATTTTCAATCATATCATTTTTTAGATATTCATATATGAACATTGAGACATTCGGCGAAAAGCATACACATTGATACTTAAGATATTTCAATTTAATGAGGACTATACCCCTATTTGCTATTAGTTTGCTTTTCTTTCATGCAAATTTAATCTTATCATACCCGTGGTATTTTTACACTTAATGTATTTTTATGAAATTCCAATACGGTAACACTACTTAAATGAAAAACCCAACACTGATGATTGCTTCGCTCTTGGCATTTTATTCCCTATTCTCATTCGCAATGGCCGCCAACAAGGAACGCACTTTCATCATGGTTAAGCCCGATGGAGTCCAAAGAGGGCTCGTCGGCAAAATCATCGAGCGTTTTGAGCAGAAGGGCTTCAAATTGGTAGCAATGAAGTTCGTTTGGGTAAGTAAAGCCGGCCACATAATTGAATTAAGAAATCAATACATGCGCGTGTTCACTTGTCGTGTTTAACCTCAACCTGGCAGGGGGCCCCCTCGCTGATATTGCAATTGACCGGTTGAGGTTATATATCGCCATTTTTAGAGGTCGTCAAAATGATAATCATAATCAAATGAGTTACATCTACATAATTTTTCAATTGCAGGCTCAAAAAGACTTGTTGGAGAAGCATTATGCTGATCTGTCTAGCCGCCCCTTCTTCCCCGGATTGGTCAACTACATGAACTCCGGTCCAGTGGTTCCCATGGTGTGGGAGGGCTTAAATGTGGTCAAGACCGGCCGTCAAATGCTGGGCGCTACCAATCCAGCTGACTCCCTGCCTGGTACCATTCGTGGTGATTTCTGCATCCAGGTTGGCCGCAACATCATCCATGGCTCCGATGCCGTTGAGTCTGCCGAAAAGGAGATCGCACTGTGGTTCAACGAGAAGGAGCTCGTCACCTGGGCCCCAGCTGCCAAGGACTGGATTTACGAATAGATTATTGCGCTGCAGGGATTCTTTTAAAGAATAAAATTCCACATTATATGTCTATATATTTTTGCTGTATTTTTTTATTCACATCTAAACTTGGTCCACTCGGGCGTTGGGCTTTCAGGTGGCAACACCCAGCCGCTGGGTATGCAGCTAGCGCTCTCTCCATGGCTGATATAAGAGTCCCAAATGATGCTAAAAATTATATATGTATATATTATCACGAACTTGACCCTTTGGACTCTTAATAATCTTACCGTCGCTGCACAAGCTCTTGCGAATTTCGCTTTTTGTTTATATTGCGTTGTTTTAGAGGAACAGAGGCACCAAAAATAACTTTGTTCCATTGCGCCTCAAAGTCTGTGGGCGCTTCTTGCGCGGTTGCCTCCGTGCTCTCCTGCAGCACGCGTTGCCAAACTGCACGCATTCTAGCCAGTTTCTCGCCTAGGTCTTTGTTTCCCCCGCGCGCCTTGTACAAGCTTTCCAGCAGATCGAAAGTGTGTAACATATTTGTGGCATCGTGCAGCTTTTTTAGTGTAATGTGTTCCGCTTGCTTTGGAACCGGCAAACGCGCTACAGGTTCCACACTGGATGCAGCTGGTATTGTTACCTCCTTGTCGTGCCTTAGCTTTATCCTATTTTCAAGCTTTCGCAGCTTGGCCCTCTGTTTAACCCTTTGGCGTCTTCGCTGGCGTTGAAGTTGACTGCGTACAATTTGCTCACAAGGGAGTCGCGTTAGTTGGTCTAGCAAATTTGTGGTTTGTCGCTCCAGTTGGAGGGACTGCTCCAGATCAAAGTCATTTGGTGACGCATTACTTAAACCCTCCAAACATTGTAAATTTGCAATGACATTACTAATATTTGTCTTTATTTCACTTAACTTGTTGCCGAGCGGCATTTTATCTATAAGTGTTGGTTAACGTTAGAAACTCATTTATTGAGAGTGTGGTATTGGTAATGCAATACAGGGAATAATGTGTAACAAATTGTGTGCACAGAGCACAGAGCACAGACGGCCTGATTACAATTGAAGCACAGATTCTGCCTCGCCTAGCACCTCGGACGCCTTAGTGTACGCTTCCGTTTCCTTAAGATCTTGTTCGTCCCGTAGGTATTTCTGTAGAACTTCAAACTCTTTTTGCAACCTGGGTGAAGGCAAATTATAGTAAGTGATAAAAAGTTGATGAAACTATATTCACCTTCGCTTAGAGTCCGGTATCATCATTTGACATTCCTGTATCACCTCTTCTTGTTTGCGCAGCACATGCTCATCGGCGCCATCATTTTTAAATTTATCCAGACGAGCGATTTCTGTGTTCACCTCTTTCTCGTAGACGGTCTTTTCCTTGGCCAGGCGCTTCACAACACCCGTTTTAATAACCAACTGTCTGATGCGTGGATCTGCCATTTTTATTATTTTGTTCGATTTATAGTATGCGCTTACTGCTAAAATATCTGTATTTTTCAATATTAATTGATGTTTTTAGATTAATCAATAGATTTTTCGCCAATTTTTGCACAGCCGGCTGAGCTTTGTTACTGTTGTTTATAAATGCCGCCTGTGAGTCAGCTTGTAGAGCTGCCACATTTTCCGTCGACTTTATGAACATTCACAATAGTTCCAGTTCCAAAAATTAGCGCATTCAAAAATTAAAAATGCCGTTACGTATCAAATGTGTGCAACTCAGAGCACGAACTTTGAAAATATAAATAACTTTCACGAAAAGAAAAATAAAAAAAAAAACAAGCATATATGTGATATTTTACGGTTAAGCATTCTTTATTTTTATTTTCTCAATACATTAAAAGATCATTTATGTTTATTAAGCAACGTTTTCTGTGTCTATGAATTGTTTTCTGTTGTGGGTTACAATAATTATTATCATAGTAACGACAATGAATGCATTATGTGTGTAAGTATGCATATGTTTCGTGGTTAATCGTTAATGAGAAACATTTGATTAAGTACGCAAATGCCAATGAGGCTCGATGGAACATTTAGAATGTTTACAAAACCGCATGATTATGTTTTATGAATATTTTTGTAATACTTTTTAAGCATTTGTCTTTTTATTTTTGGGGAAAATTTTGAATTCATTGCGAATGTAGTCTTTTGTTTTACGTTTTTTTTTTGCTTTGTATGATGCAGAGTGGTTTAAAACTAAATTCTGAAATTACTTTATATAATATAGATTTTAAATCGAATGCCTCCGACTGACTTATCAAAAGTATAAAAAGTGTTTAAAATCCATTGATTGACAAATTATGTGGATGCTTTAAAATTATGTTAATTGATAAATGAGTGGAAAGCGGGGGGTACGGGGTCGTGCGAGAGTTGTAGAGTAAGGGGCTGGGCTAGCAGCAAACTCCAGTGGCGATTACATTCGACTTTATTTCAATACCAGACTGTTTCCTGCGAAAGGATTTGCGGTGGCGAAACAAGTTTAGATAGTAATAGTATATGATGATTATGAATATGATGGCGATCGATTTTGAGTAGGCATGCGGGAATGATGATTCCAGGTGATCAAAACGTTCAGGCGCCTCGTTGTCATCACGTGTAGCCGGCAAGTGGATGGATAATAATGATGATGTGCCTGTGCCCAAACGCGAATAACCTAGGGATCGACCCATTGGCTGTACTGCGATTGGCGCACCTATACCCTCGCTAATTGTATGTGTGTTTATAATATATTGTAATATTTCCTCAAGTTCATATAATATTTGAATGCAGCAGTTAATAATAATAATTGATGTTTGATGTGCCACGGACTCAAATTTTAGCCCCAGATACGGTTTTGATAGTCTATGATTAATAGATACTATAAATTTAAAGTGTGATGTTGCGGTTTCCGATTGCTGTTTGAGTGTTTGAGTGTTGTTCTTGTTTTTGATGATGTTGCTGTTGTTGTTGTTTGAATTACAAGT
Source organism: Drosophila nigromelanica (assembly GCA_004149465.1). Taxonomy (NCBI): domain Eukaryota; kingdom Metazoa; phylum Arthropoda; class Insecta; order Diptera; family Drosophilidae; genus Drosophila; species Drosophila nigromelanica. The sequence goes on along the minus strand of SCDS01001009.1, from coordinate 2,084 downwards.
CTGCTGACACCCTAGTTATTTCTTCTTCTGTGCCTTCTCAGCGGCTTTTGTTACTTTGCCCGAGGTCGTTTCTTTAAAGTTCACCGATTTGATGACACCAACCGCAACAGTCTGACGCATGTCGCGCACTGCGAACCGAGCCAGCGTCGGAAATTCTTGGAAGCTTTCAACGCATAGCGGCGTAGTAGGCACTAGCATTATGATGGCCGCATCGCCCGATTTGATGGCTTTCGGTTCGGTCTCGGTGGTCTTGCCAGTACGGCGATCGCACTTCTCCTTGATCTCGGCAAACTTGCATGCAATATGTGCCGTGTGGCAATCCAGAACAGGTGTGTACCCATTGGCAATCTGCCCGGGATGGTTCAGCACAATCACCTGTAAAGCAAAATAAGAATGAACAGATCAATCAGTCGAAAAGTTCGAGTTGTATTTAAATTAGAATCCCCCTTACCTGAGCAGTAAAGTCGGCAGCTCCACGTGGGGGACTGTTCTTCGAATCGCCAGCCACATAGCCGCGACGCAGTTCCTTAACCGAAACGTTCTTAACGTTGAAGCCCACATTGTCACCGGGCATGGCCTCAGTCAGTGCTTCGTGATGCATCTCAACGGACTTGACCTCAGTGACCAAGTTAACGGGTGCAAAGTTCACCACCATGCCTGCAACGAAAGGGAATTTTCATGTTAAGCTCGAACTAATAAGATTGCAGCTTTTCGCACGCACCTGGCTTAAGAATGCCCGTCTCGACACGACCCACTGGCACTGTGCCGATGCCACCAATCTTATAGACATCCTGCAGAGGCAGGCGCAGCGGTTTATCGGTGGGCCGCTGAGGCGGCATAATCGCGTCCAGCGCGTCAATCAAGCACTTGCCCTCCGTTTTGCCCTCTTTGCGCTCAACCATCCAGCCCTTAAACCAGGGCATCTTCTCGGATGCCTCGAGCATATTGTCGCCATGCCAGCCGGAAATTGGCACAAAAGCGACCGAGGCCGGGTTGTAGCCAATCTTCTTGATGTACGATGAGACCTCCTTTTTGATTTCCTCATAGCGTGCCTCGCTATAGGGCGGCTCCGTAGAATCCATCTTGTTAACGCCCACAATCAGCTGCTTAACACCCAGCGTAAAGGCCAACAGCGCATGCTCACGCGTCTGGCCATTCTTCGAGATGCCGGCCTCAAATTCACCGGTGCCGGCGGCAACAATTAGCACAGCACAGTCGGCTTGCGAGGTGCCGGTAATCATGTTCTTGATGAAATCTCTGTGACCGGGCGCATCAATAATGGTCACATAATACTTGGCCGTCTCGAACTTCCACAGCGCAATGTCGATGGTAATACCGCGCTCGCGCTCAGCCTTGAGCTTGTCCAGCACCCAGGCATACTTGAACGAGCCCTTGCCCATCTCCTGGGCCTCCTTCTCGAACTTCTCAATTGTACGCTTATCAATGCCGCCGCATTTGTAGATCAAATGACCGGTGGTTGTCGATTTGCCCGAATCAACGTGGCCAATCACAACGATGTTAATATGAATCTTCTCCTTGCCCATGGTGTTCTATGTAATCAACGACGATGGGTCTGAACTTCAACGATATGATGTTTTCCTTTTTTTGTATAAGTTTTTTTTTTTTTAGAAAAACCTGAATGCAAATTACACACACATATATGTACTGTTTTTCATATATATATAAAATTTTGAGTGTGGGTGGCAGAATTTTATGTGTATGTATATGTATATGAGAGAGAAAAAGCAAAGCGTTTGCTATAAGGACACGAGTGACATAGGCGGGACATGTATGAATGTATGTGTTTAAGTATAGATAGGTGAATGGGTGTGTGTGTGGGCGCGACTCTGTTCGCGGTGTAGAGACCAAATTGTTGCAGTTGTATGCGTGCGTATGTATGTATATACAGTAAAAGCTCTATTGGGATTTCAGGAAGTTTTTTTTCTGATAATAAATAAATTAGATTAAACAAAAAGGAGGGAATTTTATACTTATCTATATTTTAAAATAAAATGGTAATTTTATAAATTAAGAATTGCGAAATATTTGTATTACTAATATATATTTATATATATATATATATA
>SCDS01001008.1:0-17126 GCA_004149465.1 Drosophila nigromelanica | reverse complement strand
AAAATAGGGTGTGTTACAATTGGGGGCACCACAAAAAAAAACAAAGGAAATAAAAGGTTCTTTAAACACACACACACACACATACACTGAAACACACACAGAGACACGCGAGACTTTTGGTTGCCTGGGGCTACCGGTGGCCGGGTGCATGTTAAAAGTTAAACAAAAAATCAATTGGGGACAGCATTGATCCGATTTCACAGCGCCACAGACAACAGCGAGAGAGTGGGCGTGGCAGGGCGCAGGCGAGGGGGTGTGTTGCCACTAAAATAAACAACAACAAAAGCAAGAAACAAATGCAGTTGCAGTCGCATTTGCATTGCCTGACAATCAAATGACTTTGGCAAAGCGCAAAACGTCAAATTGTTGCAGTTGTTGTTGTTGTTGCTGTTGTTGTTGTCATAGGTCAAGTGTAGCACAGTAGAATTCACTTTCTTTTGCACACACACTGCAAATTCGCAGTGAAAGTGGCGACACAAGACGGCCAACAAATGCCGCCGCCTCCTTTCTGACCAAAACACATAACAATGAGCCACTGGCTTTGGTTTTAGCCAAAGTTTTTAACTTTGGTTGGCCGCAACAAACGCTTTAAACCTGAGCTGACAATGTGACACTTTTTGGCTAAGAGGCCGCTTTCCATATAAGCCATACACACACATTCACACACACACACACACTCCACACAACATTTTTGGGCTACTCACAAACGCCCACGCGCACCAAAAATTGGCAACGCGTTGTCTGCAAACGCTTTGTGTGTTGGCCGCTAACTGTTGGCCAAATGTCAGCCAAAGCGAGTCCTGTGCTAAGTCCTAGTCTGGCTGACTAGACTGGCCGCCAGATGTCGCCAGCAGGCATGCGGCATGCGCATGCGCCACAATAAATTGCCACCAGAAGCGGCAAACTTTGAAGTGCAACCAAAAAACAAAAATAAATAAAACGAGAAGAAAAACAAAATAAATACCAATAAATATATCACAAACAAAAATATTTTCTTTGGCCACGTTGTGCCAGATTCAGATGCCAATGGCCACAACAGCGTTCAATTTGCAGCCGGACGCAGCTCATCAATTAATTGCCCTGCCCGAGGCGCCTCGAGGCGTCTTCATGCGAGGCGTGCGTGCGTGTTTACGTGCGTGCGTGCGTGCGTGCGTGCTTTCGCGTCTTGGACTCAATCTTGGTCTTGGGCAGTGGGTCGCGCCAACTTGGCCATGTTTTATGGGCGGCTGCTGTACAAATTACGAGCAGGAAAGGAAATCGAAAAGTGTTGCACTAGTTGGCCAAGTCGGGCCATTAAAGGAAGGTCGCTTCAGTGCACCACGGACCAGTTTATAACCTTGGGGCGTTTGAAATTGGATTTATATATGTACATATATGTATATGCAAAGATATAAATATAAATGTATATAAAGTATGTACATCAAGCGTTAGCTTCTCACGCGCGTCCAGTTACCAGCTGACCCACATCCCAAATCAAATCAAATCAAAATCTCTGCTCTTCGCTCGTAACTCTTGAGATGGGGGGATTCGGAAAAACAAGCTTGGAAATTAATTTTTATGCGTCGCTTGTCACATTTGTGTTAATCAAAACATTATGACTGCGTTTTCTTTTATTAATTGGACAAGCCGAACTGCCGCCAGGTGCCCAGTGTCCAAAATCTTCAGTCTCCGGCATATCCCCAATCCAACCAAAGAGACACCTGCGCCTCCGCCAGCTGCCCACAAACAACCAAATGACAACAAGTAACCAAAACTCTAATCGGGAGTGACAGACTGGGAGTTACCCTGTAGCCAAACTATGAGCTTAAGTGTGGCACAAATGTGTAAATAAAATATTATCTTATCTTAAAACTTTTACTATTTTTGATTACTAAATTAACTCAATAGCTCTTATAATACAAGAGATATGCATGCAAATCCGAAATAGAAAATCGATGTTTATCGATTTTGAATAAACGTAAGAAGTTATCGATAGTTGATAGTAAACTTGATCCGCTTAGAGTATACAAGAACTCATGTTTCAAATTTTGTATTTCCAGGTCTTTTAATTCTAAAGAAAACTGATTCCGAAATCGATATATATCGATATTTATCACGATCGATATTGATCAGGTAGAATTCATGTTAACCACAAAAAATACACATTTCTCTTGTCTGTCTATTATACCCCTTCGCTTACCCCTTTTTGCAATACAGGGTATTCAAAGCCAAAGCTAAAATACAAATTAAATTTATTGCGTGTGATTTTGATAGTGAAAAAGACAAGCGGAATACACAAAATATTGCGTCAGTAACTAATTTGTTAGCGGCGGCTAACGGGGCGCCAAGTTTGTGGAAGAAGTAAAAAATAAAAATAAAACACAAGCAGTGGACATTGAATGGTGGTTGCGTTGGCGGTGCAAATTGCAATTGCGCCCTCGCCACAAATGGAGTCAATGTTGGAGACACATCGAGTGTGTGTGTTTGTTGTGCGTGGGTGGCAACTGCAACTGCTCCCGCTCCCAAATTAAGTGACAGCCACAGCCAAAAGAAATTGAAAATAACTTGACTCTGACTCTGGCGCGGACGCGGACGCGAACTCAAAGTCGGACCGTGAATGCGTGTCGTTAATGGCTTGGCCTAACCTCTGATTGCCCCCCAAACGAAAGAGAAATGAATTGGTCGAATGTTGGAGCCGTGGACCTGTTGAGCTGTGTGGAGCCATGGATCGTGGCAAATGGAATGATGTGAGAAAACCCATTTGCATGCTAAGCAGCTAAACAAAAAAAAATAAATATAAAAAAATGCTCGTAATATTGAATGACAAGTGACAACGTGTTAACGAATGCCATATACCCTATCATAAAACGGGCTAACGATTACATTATGTGCATATTAAATGACCCGAGGCAGTTAAGCTCAATTTTAATCAATTTAATTTAAGTCAATTTGGTAAGACAGCATCAGAAACTATAAAAACAAATACGTTATACTGATACGCTTAGAAAAATGTAAGCTGTGAAGCAATGTATTTGTAACTCAAATTCAATTCAATTATATAAAAATATTTTTTCAAATTTAAAAGATGGTTTTTAGATGCTTGCTAAAGACAGACGGACATGGCTATTAATACTAATTAATAATTTATATTTATCCTTTGAAGCGTAACATAATTATAAAAGTCTCTTAAAGAGTATAATATTGCTATTTATTTCATTTGTAAATTGAACTATTTTTAAGCTGATTATTGCCAACTTTAGCTTCAGATCTTGTTTCATAGATAGATATGTACACACTCAGTATGATATAATGCTGTTTATAATATTCTGTCATTTCCTTGTGCCGTGCCGCTTATCAGTGGCGCCTTTTCCTGCTTTGTGCCCTATCGTAACTCCCAGCCAAAGTCCGAATGGATTAAAAAAAAAAACTTGGCAAGCAAAGTTTATATATATAAATTTTTTTTTTGATTTGTTGTTTTTCATATTGCAATTGGGCATGCACAAATTTGTATTCAATCCGAATGCGTTGCATTTTTCATGAGTTTTTCCCACGTTGTGCGTGCGCGCGCGGGAAAATATTAAACTTAAACAGTTTTCATGTCCCTGTCGCTCTTTCTGGCTCTTTCTTCAGTTAACAGCTTCGAATGCGATTTGAAAGCCGTTCAAAAGCGGAGTTGTTGTTGCTGTTGTTGTTGCTGCTGTTGTTGCTGTTGCATGTCTCAGTTTTTTGCATGATTTCTGGTTAAAATGCAAAACTTACTTAGTTGCAACAAATAAATATGCATGGGATGGCTGGCAAACAATGTGGAAAACGGGCAACCGAAAACTGACGAGCGGATGCACAAAGCAGCAGCAACAGCAGCGGCAGCAGCAGCAGCAGCGGCCCCCACCTAACAAACAACAACGAAGCAGCAACCAACAGCAGCAGCAGCAACAACAACAACAACCACATTCATCGCAATTAGCCGCAACGATTTTTATTTGCTTCTCTTTTTTTTTGGGTTTATTGGCCAACGACTAGCCGTTGCCTCCACCAACCCCCTCGCCGACAACCCAGTGCCGTCCGCTGTCCGTGCAACAAATGAGGCACTGATAAATATTATTAGCGCATTGGCGGCTGTTGCGCGGTTCACTGGCTCTGCCTTGCTGCCTGCCACATTTGCGGCCATAATCGCAATTTATTTAAATGCGAGCGAGTCTAGCGGGGACGGGGGTAGGGGCAGGGGCAGGGGCAGGGGTAGGGGCAGTGCCAGGAGCTGCGCCGCTAACCGGTGGCAGCCAGTCCACAATTAATATCGACATTTTAACACTTAGCGCTGACTTATTGCATCTCTTAGTTTTTCAGATTGTTATTATCAATGGGGCAGACAGTACGTTTAAGCCGGCAATCGAAGCGGCCGAAATGGCCAAATGGCCAATGGACAGCGGCCACCAGCAGCCAATGGCCAATGGCTCTTGGCCGTTGGTGGTCCCGTCTCCTGCTCTTCATATCATATCAATAAAAAAAATTACGAGTACGTCAATTGCGGCAACTTTTTACTTTGTCTTTTTGCCTTTTTTTCGTGTTTTTTTCTTTTTCCCCAAATCTCCTTCATTTCCTTTGCAATTTCTCGCGGCTCGCTTTGCTTTGAGTTTATGTGCGGAAAATGTGCTGTCAACATTTTTGAAAAACTACTACAACAATTTTATAAAAAAAAAGTAAATATTTAAATGAATAAAAATTTAATTTGACAAAAAATAACATGATTAATAAGGTATTCCGCAAGTTTATCGGTTAAGTTTTATTAAAATGATGGAGTTTTAAAGTAATGATGAAAAGGAATTTGTAAAGTAAACATTTTTGTAATTGATTCTAAATTTTTTACGTGCAGAATCGATCTGATCAAAATTGTATCATACATCCCAATCGGTTCAGTTTAGTTTATCAATCTTCAAATTGTATGCTGAGAAACTTCACAAATTAAAATTGATGTTATATTTGCCATGATTTTTGACAGAAAAATTAACTACCTCACAATCTATGTTAAGGTTGTTAAACATGAAATTTTAAGATTCTAATTGTTAAAAAAAAGCTAAATAATATTCAAGTATGCAAAATGCATATATTTGAGATGCAGAATCGAGCAAAATTGTATCATACATCCTAATCAGTTCAGTTTTCACAACGTTATCGAAGTTTGCAGTCGAGAAAGTGTTTCGATTTTAGGGTCAAAACTAGAAACATAAATTTTTAAATGTAAAATGCAAAATGCAGAATCAATCTATAAAACAAACCACGACCAATAACAGTAAATTCGTTATGATTTTAAGCAAAGTATTCGAAGGTTGGACTAAATGGGCCAAATATGATATCATGTTTTGATCTCTCAATTTGAGCGCTTAGTTATGAGTAATTGAGCGTCATTAATCTGCAATTACACGTGAGCTCGACTGCCAGTGGATGCTGCCGTTACAAATTACTCAATTTAAATCAATAAAAGCGCAGCTTAACAACAACAGCAACAGCAACAAGCTGCCAGGTGACCCGCATTCCCAGGCTGAGACCGAATGGTCGTAGCCAATTCCAATTCCAATACCAATTCCATTTCCATTTCCATACCCATTTTCAAAGTTACTGTGGATGCCCTAAAGCGAAGCCACCTACCGTTGCAATGGCCGCATACGAATGCCAGATCAATGTCGGCCTGAGTGGCTGCGTATTGTGGCCCAGGCGCAGGCGAGCATATTGCTTCATGAATAGTTTCCAGATTACATAAGACATCTTGCTGCAGTCGAGACGGAAGGGGGGTGGAGCAGTCTCTCATAAAGATCGATGCGGGCAGCTCGAGATATCCACATGCAAATTATATGCGTGCCAGTGCCAGGAAACCGTCTGGCGGATCCAGACTGGGAATTCAACCGAAACCGAACCGAACCGAAACACAACAAAACAGGGATTCAAATAAGGGGGGGGCAGGGATGTGTTGTCGGGTATCGCTTAATGCGTAGTTTGTGTTGCGTTTATTGTTTTCATAAATAAAGAAAATGCTGTACGAAACTCAGCCTCTGTCTGCCACTCCGAAATTTGTCGGCTTACATTATTATTATTATTATTATTGCTTATTATTATGGCACTGGCGATTCACTTTACAAAAGACAGATTCACTTCATTTTTCACAAAACAAAAACCAACAAAGGCACAAAAGACAGCCAAATCGTCCAGAGAGGGGGTGCCCTGGGGTAGCAGAGGGTTAGCAGAGTCGGCTTAGTGATTTTTGTATTATTTTAATATTTATTTACATTTGAGCATTTTGCATAACGCGCGGGTCACGACGGAAATCGTCGGCTGGCAATTTATCAATACATAGTTGTTGTTTTCGTTTTGTATTCCTTTTTTTTTTTTTTTTGGGTTTGTATTTTTTTGGCTCCGTAGCCTAGGGTAAGAGACAGCGCCAGAAAGGTTCAGGTCCAGCTACGTGCAATGTGCGAGGGGCCAACAAAACAAATGAAAAACGCGCCAAAAAATCGAAACGCGCACAAATTTTTGCGGGGGGCGTTGCGCGATCCGAGCGACGAGATCAATGGGGAAAAACGCGCCGGGACCATAGACGAATCATTGGCTCTGGGCAGGGCCTGACACTGGTTACTCCAACGGTTACTCTAACTGGTACTGCGAATGCGAAACGTCCGCGTCTGTCCGGTGGAAAACAAGTTCAAAGCGTTTGCGGCGCGCAACTAAATTGAAATGAGCTGAGCGCCAAATGGAAAAGCCGCACACACTCCCCACACACAAACACACCTTCGAGGGTGTAGAGCACACACACACACACACAAATACAGATACACACCTAGCGATAGATACACTCGCCCATTGCAGGCTTCAATGATTTTCCATGCGTGCGAACGCTTTTTTCAATGTGAATCCGCCGAACGAATCAAAAGCTGAGCTCTTGAATTGATTGAATGCCAGTTTTATACAAATTACAACAAAAATACACTATGCTGCAATATTAACTAATATGATCAAATATACAAAATATATGTATCTAATTTATATATAAAATTTTTCATAATAAAATTGAAACTAATAAATTTTTTGGAATTTTTTTGGACAAATTTTTAGAATTTCTATTTTATAGCTCTAGAAATTAGTTGTTATACCATAATCAAACCTTAATGTTTAAAGTTTATATCGTATTTTTATTGAAATATAAATTTCTGAATTTCTATATACTATATATATTTTTCTCATATTATTTTACTCAATATAAGAATTATATGTCTATGATTTAATTAATTTAAATGTCATCAAAGTTGACTACGTTTTAATGGATTACACATATATTTAAGAATTCCCTTAATTATTATCTTATATATATCCAATTTTTATATCCATATAAAAGTCATTTTAACACTTGATAATAACTCATGCCCATTGACTTTGTTTAATTGTGTTGCATAGTGATGGATGAATAGACCGCACAAACAACACACCCACATTTAGTGTGCTTGGGGGGTAGGGTATCTTTTTTTATACATTTATTGTTAGGCTGTTTTGCGTGCTGGGGTCTCTCTATAATAGTCGCAAGTCTTATTGTTTGCACTACGTTTCCCTGGCCCTGTCCCTGCCTCTTTTTTAACCATAATTGCCAAGTGCCAAGCGGCATAGAGCGACATCTGCCGCCGCCGCCTTGAACTTGGCAACAACTCAGATACTTGCCACACAGCGCTTAGGTTATGTCCGCCTTTTGACAGGCCTTTTGTTTACGGTAAACAGAATGGACGTTCTCTAGCTTTTGTGCTCGATTCCCTGGTATTTAATGTGATTTCGATTATCGGAACATGCGATGTTTATTTACAGCGCGACGGGCAGAAAGCCTAAGTGGTGAGAAATAAACATTTGGACGGAGGATAAACATAATGTTTTGATTTTACAGCCAGACTGAAAAAATGTGTGCGATTTTATTTTGAAAATATATGACACAGTCTAAATGCTCTTAAAGTTGTGAAGCAACATTAAACTAAAAACTATGAATTTCTTAAAATATGTGATTTTAGCTGTGATCAGCTTAGTTGCAATTGTGAGATTTACTCATTAAAAATGCACTTCCGCCAGTTGTGAGTTAATTAAATAGTGAGTCAATTTATGATGTCAGCAGTTTCTGAACTACAATAGCTCTATTAAAGTGTTTAAGCCAAACAATGATCTCATATGGATGAAAATGTTTAAAAACCGGTATAAAAAGCATTTAGTATATCAACTAATAACCCTTCAAACTATTGAAACAAATGCCAATAGAAAACTTTTTGATATGCTCGCGGCGTCTGTCAAACTCGCCCCTTTACGTGCTGTGCCTGCAATACGCATAGTTATACAGTTAAACAGATAGTTACCGCAACAATTTCGAAATCGCACAAATAATTGCCAAAAAAAGAAACTCTTCAAATTACCCAAACTTTCATTAAAAATCGCATAAATTTGATTTCTAACAATGCGCCAAAAAAAAAAAAAAAATGTTTTGAATTGATAAGAGCGGCATAGAACTGTTTCTCAAACTGACAGCGATAATCGCTCAAACTGAGAACAGGCTCAGGCACAGGGTGCACATGCAAAAAAGCAACAACAACAACAGCAACAACAACAATAAATATGCGGCTCATGGCCAGGCCATTGGACACACCTAGCTGCTGGTGGTGTATTTAACAAAATATAAAAGCGGAAACGGAACAAAGCGGCAGACAGTTGGCAGCTACGTCACGCTAAAAACAGAAAAAACAGTTAGCGAAGAAGGGTGTGCAACTAAAAGGGGAGCTTAGCAACTTTTGACGTCGGAACTTTGGAGAAATTGAACCAAGTCACGCTAATGCAAAAGTTTAAACCCTTTGTGACGACGCCCTCGATTCGTAGTAAAAACAAAATTAGCCGCAAATTACGCCGAAAATTATTGGCTTTAATTGAATTTCGCATTTAATTGAATTCACCAGAAATAAAACGTTAGACAAGAATCAATTAGTTAGAGTTAAGCAAAAAATTGGGGTTGAAATTCTAGTTGACCCACATTTTGTACTCAGGACACTCACCCGCTGCTGCTGCTGCTGCTGCTGCTGCTGACGTCGACGCGGCAGCGACAAACGCTTTTTAATCCACTTGAGCGTCGTTTGACGACTGCGTGTTAGCGACATGCTGCAAAAGCTCCAGAGGTGCAGGATCGGCACGAGGATGCGCTGCAGCCACACGACCCACCGTTCACACGTTGGCAGAGGCCACATTAAGCACAACAACAACAACAACACACACCCACGGGAAGCAGCAACAACAATTTCATCACTGGCTGGCAGAGCGACAGAGACAAAAACACACGAGTGGCCAATTGCACTTGGCGCTCTTTAAACAAAGCTTTTGCACAAAAATTTCGGTGTGTGTGCGTGTGTTTGTGCTTGTGCTTTCAATTGTAATCACTTTCTGCTTCTTGCCTTATTCTTTATATCACTTGCAATTAAATTAAGGGGGGGATTTGTTATAAATTTGGCCTCAGCGGCTTATTTTATTGTCGTGGACGAAACGCGGACACCGTTGTTACTTCAGTTGCGTTTGTTGTTTGACTGAGAATGCGGTCGCGGTTGGCGCTACTGCGACAGCGGCTGCGACAGCGACAGCGTTGACTGCGAGAGCGGCTTAGCCTGAGACCGAGAGTGTGTGTTGCAGTAGGCGCAAATTGTCACCAATGCGACACGTTGCTGTTGTTGCTGTTGCTGTTGTAGTTGGCGTAGCTGTTGCTATTGTTGATATTGTGCGCGTTTTGTTTATAGCTCGCGCGCGTGCATGTGTGTGAGTACGTGCGTGTGTTGCGCCCAAGAAAGTACATGCGAGCGTATAAATAATGCAATAAGCAACGGCGACAAAAAAAAACCCCGAAACCTTAAACGGCACTTTTTTGCAGTCAGAGCACATCGCACTTCAAAGCCGGCGTCGCTGTCGCTGTCGCTGCCATTGCCGCTGTCTCAGTAAAGAGCCCAGCCCTTCTCTAGGCCGCGGTCGCTGCCGAAACTAAAAACAGAGCTTTGCACTCAATTTGATTGCCGGCAACAACAACAACATGCTAGGAGAGCTTTAGTTGTTGTTGTTCTTGTTATTAGTAGCGGCGCTGTCAAAATGTTGTTTTTGTAGTAAGCTGCAGCACAGTGCTTAACATTGAGAGCGAAATAAATTTAATATAATATGTGCACTTAATAGAACAATATTTTGTTTATGCTTTAATTAATAATCATAAAATTAAATATTGCAGGTAAACTAAAATTTTTATAAAATTCTTATTTGTATTTTTTAAATTCTAAATTTCATGCATTTGGCACCACAGTGCCCTGGACACGTGTGGGTGCTTATAACTAACTGCCTGTCAATACAAATTGAGAGGGAGAGAGTTAGAAGAGAGAACGAAAACAAAAGCTTGGCATTCGAGTGCATTTGGTGGCGAAAGAAAAAGTGGAAGTGGAAGTAAGTAGCAAACGCCACAGAAGTCCGAAAGCTTTATCGGTACTTCTTGTTGTTGTCATTGTTATTATTGTTATTTACTTGTTCACGTTACCACTGCACTTTATTGCCGTTGTTGCTGTTGCTGTTGACGTTCGTCGTTGTTATTACGGTTATTTATTTATTTATGCTAATGTTGCTGTCGACGACGACAGCGCCGTCTCCGTCGACGCTGACGTAGCATTGTTTAGAATGAGAACAGCAACAACAACAACAACCAACAACAACGACAAGTGGCACTCACGCGACAAAGCCCATAAATAAAGTGTTCTCATAGTTATCTGTGCTGTACGAATTTCAAGCGTCCTACAACAATATTTATTTATTTATAAAGAAAGTGCAGCATGTTTATTCAATACAACTTTTTTTTCGAGTTGCCCAGTTTTTCCCAACGTTGTGAATTTTGTTTTGAAATTGTGAAAAATTCTCAACACGTTTCCCTACGCCGATCACGAAGGGGCACCCAGCTGATTCATGTGACTGGCGCTGGTATCCAATGCAAAACCACCTGTGGATGGACGTAGTTGCCGCCGCTCGGTACGGATACGTGCCACCTGCAAATGAATATTGTGTACCTCTTCGTTTTTAGCTGAATGAATTGTGATGCCGCCGCTTCATTCATAAGTTAGCCAAAGCCTGGCACGGCCCGAGGCTATTCAATTGTTGCCATGGCGTGAGGTTCTAACCTCTATCGTGAACTTGCAACATCAATTTGTATTTTTCAGTTGAAAAATATGAAACATATATATTTTTAAGGGTACAAAACAGATCTACCAAAAGACATATGCGCACATGTTTTCATGGATAAGGGCTCAGTCTGTAAAACGTTTTATACTCTGTTTACTACTGTGTTGTATAGTATATTGGTTTAAGACACAAAGCTAAAGTTAAAGTTCTTAAGTTATTATCATCGTGTTAAAATAATATTTAAAATGAATATTCATATAGATGTATTTATAACTTTGCTGCTATTTTGCGACATTAATAACAAATTAAATTAATTGAACAGAGTATTGTGCAGTCGTTTACCCTCAACTGTTTTTATTAACTCAATTGCAACTTTAAAGAATTTGCTGACTATATTTTAGTAAAATAGAGATCTACTCGACATGGAAATGTTTGTACCCACATCACACAACATCTAAAATCAAATGTTAAACCCTGGAGATAAGGAATTCAAATCGGAGCTCCTTCACATTTGCTGAGGTTTCAACAAATACAGCAATTGAAACACACAATTCCATTCACAATAAATTTCTATATATTTTCTACTGATCACAATGGAGCCGGAAGTACCCAAAAATGTTGCGTCGCGAGTACGTTTTGAACCTTCCGAGACCTTCCTGGAGCAATCCGCTGGAAAGTCCGATGAAAAGGACTTGCCGGATGAAAATGGGCGTTCCAAGCTTAGGATGGGCTCCTGGATATTCCAGAGCGTTGGCGGCTTCTATATGCCCACCGAGGATGTGACGAAACTGTCGCTGCCGCAACAGGAGCGTCTAATCATCCGGGAACTGATCTATGCGTTCTCCGGTGTGCCCTCCACGCACATCCGTCCCGAGATCTCAATGGACGAGATCGCCCAGCTGAAGCCCGATCAGATCGACAAGGTGCGCTTCAAGATCGATGAGCACTTCAGCGGCGCCTTTCGCACGCTGGCCAACGAGCTGCTGCCGCTGATCGGCTACTACATCAGCGTGCAGAGCTTCATCGAGGACGCCAACATGAGCCCCGGTGCCGGTCGCTCATTGGGCCTGGCGCTGCAGGGCACCATGCAGCAGTACTTCGAGATGCAATCGGCACTGGAAACGCAGCTGGAGCGGCGCAAGCTGAACTTGCAGCAGCTGGTGCAGCAGCTTCGGCCCTGGCTGCGCACCATGGAGACGCTGGCGACGCTGACCTGCCGGTTGCGCACCATGAAACTGAACACCGCTCAGCTGCTGAGCGCGATGGACGAGCACCAGGAGCACTTTCAGTGCGACCAGCTGAAGCAGTTGGTCACCGATGTTGCCCATCACTACATGAAGCTGGTGCAGCTGTGGACGCAGAAGGGCATCATCTACGATGTGCGCCGCGAGTTCTTTGTGGAGGACACCAGTGCCAGGGACATGAGCAGCACGCTGCTCTCGCCCAAGCAGTGCTGCCACGCCTACTGGCTGCGGAGGTATCGACTGCACCTGCAGCGACTGCCCAGCTTCCTGGAGCCGCTGCTGGAGCCCATCTTCCTGGCCGGCAAGTATCTGAACGTGCTGCGCCAGTGCAACGTGGAGATGCAACTGATGCAGGCCTCGCTGAGCTACGTGCCCGGCGAAACGGGCCACGTGGATCTCATCCGCAGCAGCTACGAGCTGCCGGCACGGAAGCTCCTCGAGCTGCTCGTCCAGCAGCAGCAGCTGCTCCAACATTTGGCCAATCTTGGCGCGTACTTTCTGCTGCAGGAGCCGAGCCTAATTCAGTCGCTTCTGGCGAACTGGTCGGAGGAGCTGAAGCCGGAGCAGCTGCAGAAGCTGCTGATGCAGTCGCTGCACCCCAGCCCCGATCCGCACAAGCATCTGCTGCGCTGCCAGCTGATGAACTGCGCCGTCACCACGCAGCTGGAAAAACGACTGAAGTCGAAGTCGAGCCGGCAGGCGACGAATCTCAGCGAAGGGGAGGCCAGCAGCGATACGGACGCGTCCAGCGAGACGGCGGCACAGCTGGATCTGTGCGTCCACGAGGCGTTCGCGCTGCGCTACGAGCCCAAGTGGCCCATCAGCCTGGTCATCCACGAGGAGCCGCTGGAGCAGCTGCAGCTGCTGCACCGTGTGCTCTTCTATCTGCACTACGTGCAGCATCAACTGCGGCCCACCTGTTTGGCCGCGCCCGGAGAGCGTGCACCTGCCTGGACGCTGCTGCAGCGGATGAGCGACTGCATCCAGCAGCTGGAGCAGCACATGGCCGCTGACATTGTGCAGCCGCTTTGGCAGGCGCTGATGCAGCTGGCGGAAAAGGCTGAACTGGTAGATGAGCTGCTGAATCAGTTCGAGGACACGTTGGATCAGTGCCTGCTGCTGTGTCTGCTTTCGGAGCCGGTGACCTTTGTCCGCTCCCTGTACACGCTGGGCCAGCTGTGCCTCAACTACAACAGCTTCCTAACGGACTCGGTGGACGGAACGAACTTCGACTCAAACGTGGCCGAGTACGGGGACGAGTTCAACGGCCTCTTGTCGGGCATCTTGGAGCTGATTACGGAGCTGGCCAAGCCGAACGGCATCCGCAGCAACCAGGAGTGCGAAGCCTGCAACCAGCTGCTGCGACGCCTCGAACCGATCGCCAACGATTTGGGCGAAAGCGCCGCGTTCACCGAGAATTAGTTTGCCCCTTTACTTTGCTTTTATTTACTGTGTTTTTAGCCATGCAAAATTAACCGTGGCCCAAAATATTCAGTGTGTATCTTGCCAACGCATAATGCAACTGATGCTGTGTTCAGACTAGCCTGCAGCAAGTCGCCGCAGCAAGTTTTGGGTAGCTGCACAACTTTTACATTTTAATATTGGTCATAAGAAAAATTTTGAAAAAAAATCATTTGCAAGGTTAGCTGAATAAAAATTAAAAAAAGAATACAAAAATATAAAACTTGAACCGGTTCAGAGTTTATTTTTTTCTGAATCAAAAACTTCCAGAACCTAAATTATGCTTTTAATATTTGAACAACTTTGCGGACCATTATTCGAACTCAAAGAACATATTTACGAACTGAACACAAGGCAGAAATTCAAACCATAAACCGAACAAAGAATTTAACAGATTTTGCGAACCAAGATTCGAACCCAAAATTAATTTAGTGTTCTTCATAGAGGTTCAAACCGTTAGTCCATAGAAAATTATTTTATACTTTTTAAATAATGTTTGTAAAATTATGAATACATTTTGCGAACTCAGATTCGAACCCATAATTAATTTAATGGAGGTTCAAACAGAGGTTCAAACAATAACTCGAAACAAAATTATTTAAAAATGTTTTAAAAGTGTAAGTGAGTGTTAGTCTGAACAGAGCCTAACCTACTTAATGCCCACGTCAATTCAGGCCACCACTTGGCTAAAACGACGCAACCTGGCTATTCGAGCTGTAGGCGCGACTGCGCACAATGGGCGTGAATAATCGCTGTGTGTGTTTAATTTCTGGCCAGTTCGAGACTATTTATGCCGAGTCACGGCAGCAAATGCATCAAGCATCGATTTGCATAAGATCGTAAATTATTTTAAATGGCGGCAAAGCGATTTTAATGCTCGCAAAGTTGCGGCACTTGCTGTTCGCCTGGTCAGCGCGCAGTCGCCACTTCTGCCACTTCTGCCACGTCTGCCACATCTGCCCCGTTCAATAATTTCAATTCAAAGGCCAATTGTTATGTAAATCTGGAAAATGCACTTACAGCCAGCCGCATTTGCGGACAGAGCCTCACGCAATGTAAAATCAAAAATCTTTTATGAATAAATAATAATAACGGCTTGTAAGAATGCAGCAGTCGTACAAGTTTCACTGTGAGATACCCTGTACTCGGGCATAGGTAATATAAGGAAAAACCCAAATTCTTTACAATTTTTAAGAGTAGCCCCGAAATGAAAACTATACTCAAACTAAGATAAGTTTTCTAATATTCAAAGTTATTTTTAAATTAAAAAAAAATGTTAATTCAAAAAAATTTTAAAACATTATTTGAATATAAAATTTGTTTAGCCACAGTATTCTTTAAGACTCTATGGCATGGTTCTAAATCTGCTGTATATCATAAAGGGTATTCCCTAATTTATATTTCACTCAGTATAAAAAATATACTTCTTTTACGCATCTTCTGAATACAGGGTATTAAATAAGCAACTGTAAAGTAAAAAGTGAATCAAAAGCCAAACTGAATTCACTTTATATTTATCGCTTTGCAGCGCTTTAAGGACAACAGGTGGTCGCCGATCGCCAGATGACGATGACGATGATGATGATGATGTTGTTGATGATGATGATGATGCAACAATAAAGTGCGGCCGGCGGCGCAGCTCAACTTAACTCAACTCAACTCAACTCAGCGAATCGAAGCCAATAATAATGGTCGCGAAATTATGGTAAAGTTCAGATACATTGCTTCCGAAATGTATATCATTATGTGCTTGCGAAAATGATGGACTGCCGCTGTCCAGTCGCATTTACCTGATCAATGGCTCTCCTCGTGGAGTGAGCTGTGTCCACTGATATGTGCATTATGCCAGCCAGCCAGCCAGCTGATGGCCAGCCGCCGAGTCGGCTGAGTGCCGTGGGAAAGCGACTGCGGTTCCACTGGCTCTCAGTGGGGCTGTGGCTGTGGCTGCGGCTGTGGTTGCGACTCTGTCTGCGGCTGTGGCGCAGTTCATTAAACCTGTGACACGCCTCGGTCACGAGATGACTTCATTTGTGCGCCGCTTAGAAATGTCATAAACTTGAACCCGCAGCTGGAGCGGAAGTGCGGCGTCAGGGTTCAATGCACGTTTAATTAAGAGACAAACATTTGGCATTGGCCAATTAAATGTAGCCCATTGAATTCTTGCATTGTTTTTAATCCATCATATTTCAAATACCAATTGAAAATGGTAATTTGAAAACGATATTCCATAGAATTTGGACAACAAACAAAACTGGGGGCTTAAAAGCCACAAAGCGCCACAGGGTGACTCTAAATTATTTGATTATTGTCCCCCTGTGGTGCTTGATGATGTAAATTCAATTAGTGTAAGGCTTAAGCGAGACATCAATTAGTATTCTAATAAACATAAATACACATTTAAATAACAAAAATTTTGTTGAAATGCAAATCTTTGTTTTATTATAGAAACATTTCTAAGTAGATTTCCCGCACTAGTCAGTTTTTAATCAGAAATGAAGAGAACATTTATCTTCGAGTGGCCACAAATTGAATAACCTTGCAGTCTAAGGTGCGACTTTTGATGATATCATCTACAAATTTAAATTTACTATCGAATTTTCTTATATAAGCTATACAATACAGTCTGGCTATAGTAAGAGGATTATGTTGAGAACATGTCAAAATTTACAAAAATTTTGACATGTAAGTTCCCGGATCAATAGCTCCCATATTTCAAACTTCCATAACTTTGTCAAAACTGAACCGATTTTCATGATTGATGGCATTATGGTCATGTTTTGTCATCTAAATTAGTTCATCATTCAAAATATATGCATTTTTGAAAATAATTTTTTTTTCATTTTTTTGTGAAAATATCATGTATTTATTCATTATTCATTTTCAAAATTATTCATTTTCAAAAAAAAATTTTTCAAAATTTAAAATTGTGAATTTTTGTTTTTAATTGATTGTGTTAGTCATAATTAGTATAAAAATTAACATTAAACCCGATTCTGAGGGGGTCAAATTTTTGGTCAAAAATCATGCTAAAATTGCCAAAAATTTTGACAAGTAAAGCCCTCAGATCCATAGCTCCCATATTAAAAAACTTCCATAACTTTGTCAAAACTGAACCGATTTTCATGTTTGAAGGCATTTTGGTCATGCTTTGTCATCTAGATTAGTTCTGCATTTAAAATATATGCATTTTTGAAAATAAATTTTTTTTCATTTTTTTGTGAAAATATCATGTACTCCCCCCTTATT
>SCDS01001007.1:0-17810 GCA_004149465.1 Drosophila nigromelanica | reverse complement strand
ACTTGTTCTGCGTATGATATTTACGAACTGAATGAGACCAAGATCAGCTTTCTAGCTTTTGTAGTTTCCGAGATCCTTGCGTTCATACAGACGGACAGATGGACAGACGGACATGGCTAAATCAACTCAGCTCGCCGTCGTGGTCAAGAATATATATACTTTATGGGGTCGGAGATGCCTCCTTCTACCTGTTACATACATTTTAACAAAACAATTATACCCTTTTTACCCATTTTCAATGGGTTCAGGGTATAAAAATATATAAATTGCAAGTGAAGATTAAAAGTTGCGGCTGGAAAAGATCTAAAAAGTCAAATGGCAAAAAATTAGTAAAAATGTGTAAAGCAACATTTAAAATATTATAATTTCAGCCTGCTTGATAAAATGTGTATAACTATAACTTGATATGTATAAAGATATATATAGAAAAATGCTTTTAAATGCAAACAAATTTGTTTTGCTCAACGTAAGACGAATCCAGTTTAACGCCTATTTTATACGCTTGCCATTTTAGATATCCATAATAATATAAAAATACGATTGCAGTTTTATATGTTTATCATTTCCCGTTTGAATTTAAGTTGTGATTCAACATGCACTTGAGGAATTTCGTAGTATTCACACTGTTTGGTCTTCTCTTGCTGGCCACAACAGTCGTATCGCAAAACCCTGTGCGCAAGAAACATATAAATTGTTACTTAAAATCAGAGTATAAATAAAAATCGGTAGGACAACACGAAAGTTTTGATTTGCCTTTTAATCGAGTTGGAATTGCTGATTGATTTTTATCGATATTAATAAAACGTTCATACAGATGGACAGATGGACAGACGGACATGGCTAAATCAACTCAGCTCGCCGTCGTGGTCAAGAATATATATACTTTATGGGGTCGGAGATGCCTATTTCTACCTGTTACATACATTTTAACAAAACCATTATACCCTTTTTACCCATTTTCAATGGGTTCAGGGTATAAAAAGCTTAAACAGAAAACTGGATTTATTATTGTGAATCCATGGTTCAAACAGTCAACCAACAACTATTTTTTTATTTTTTAATTTTTTTCTTTTGATTTGTATATTAGGAATATTTTAACAATATCAAACGGTAGCTTTCATACAAGCAATCGAAAATTATAAATTTTAATGTAAGCAGAGAGAACCTAGCCTTTGAGCAAAAAAAACAAAAAGCGCAATTATTTAAAAACATTTGTAACTTTACAGTCTCACTATTAGCCAAAAATTGTCCCTGAAACACTTTTTTTATAGAGTTTGCAAATTTTAGTCTCTTGCGCACTCAATTTTTAAACAGAGATACACGCAAGATACACATTATTTTGTGGGTCATCACTGTCATCTACTTGAATCTCATATGTGCATATCCTTATTACTGTGTATAAAAAAATCTTTTTGTTGCACAACATTTCTCCCAATGGTACAGTAACAACGAAGAAAATGTTAATAATATCAAATATATTTTGTCAGCTACTCGTATCCTGGCCTTAACACCCACTGCTTAGCATTCATTGTCGCATGAAAATTCAATTTCCTATCCACTTGGCTATTGATAACCATGTCCAAACGTCACCACAACATCCGTTTTGCTGATGATGTCCTACCATCGTTGCTATTGGCGATTCTACTGCTGTTGCGCATTTCCGTTGTCCCCATGGCTTTAATTACGCGCCGGCTGCAAAGCCTGGAAATCCTCCTATCTCAATCACAATAGCCGGCCAAAAATATGACAGTCAGTGCTTTGGCTGTTTAACTGTTTAGCCTCTGGGCCAACATCAGTCATGGGCATATTTTCGACAATGGCATTAGTCAAAAGCCAGTTGGCCAATTTTCTCTGCCTCATTTGCAATGCCAACTACTGAGCCTTGGTGACAATCAATGCGTTCTGGCCCGCCAGCTAAATGGTTGTCAATGCCAAAAAAAAAAAAAAAAAAACAATCGGAATGAAGCTCATTTGGAATTGGCATCAAATACGATTTTAGCTCTCCTTCTTTTTCCTTTGCATCTGCTGTGTGACTCTTCGTGTTTGGCTCATAAGTTTCGCTGGCTGCTAATGAGGCCCAGTTTTGTCCGGATGAAACTGTTTGTTGTAGCTCAGCTTCAGTTCGGTGGATATTTGTTAACAAATTGGATATGTCATTTGCAGGCACTTAACTTTTTTCTTTTCCTTGCTCTACTCTTGTTTGCCTCGTTAACTGTCTTTTGGCCAACTGTGCGCTTAACGCCGGCTTCCGCTAAGTGTCTAAACTATTTTATGCTATTTAATATCTCGTAGTTGGTCGTAAAATGTCTGCGGTGACTTTGGCAAATGAGTTGTCTAAGTGAAACAGTCATTGAAGTAACAGTTATACTTGGCTCGGGGCTCTTTCGGAACTTAGTTGCTATTCGATGTATATATATATATGATATTTTCTATAATATATGAATATATAAAATTAGCCTTTTCTTAATGATTATCAAGGATAACATATCTTATATAAGAATATCATAGTTTCTATATATTGAATCAAGTTTAGAATGTATTAAAAGAATTTTTAACGTTATCTAACACCGCACCTGAAATTATTTGAAAATTTTTATTGAATAAACAAAAATTTATTTAAAAACAAAAAAAATCGATTAAAATTAATTGAAACAAAATGTACAAAATGCTTACACATGTTTTAATATACATATGAGTTTTATATTATGCGTTGTTTCATTTGAGTTTAATATATATGAGCTACAAAATTTCGAAAAACTCAAACGTATTTGAGAAAAATTTTATGATATACACTTTATGTTGAAATTTTGATGACAGCATGGTTTTGACCATTATTTTCTTAACGATGAATAAGCGAACAGTTTTGAGAAAATTCAATAAGATATTAATATTAGATTAACATCATATCAAAATTGATCTAGTAATTAATAAAGTTAAATTGAATATATTGTGTTGAATATAGCTTTGCTTAAGTATTTATATATAAAACACCCATCTGAATTACATTTTATATAATTTTATTTTCTCACACTTAAAAAATAATTTTTTTTTGTTTTGTTTTTATGTATTGCAAAAATTAAAATCCTTGGCACTTGCTCCGAGGATTTCAGCTCCATGTGCATTCTCTATGCTAACAAACGAACTAACTTGCATTCTCATAGATTACTTTGTTTCTTTAAGGAAAAAAAATCTACAATATTCAGAGCTCTTACTAAGTAATTGCCCACCGAGTAACATCAAATACTAATGCAAATTTCAATCATGTGTTCCTACTTGCAGCTTAAATGCGACAGTAAAGCGATTACAGTAGCTACTCAACGTCAGGAACAGTAACGCTGAGGAAGCGACAATTGCAACATTTACACAGAGTGAGGGAGAGGGAGAGAGAGAGAGGAACGGAAAGCGAGCGAGGCGAGCAGAGACGCCGACGATAAAATAAAACAAATCGAACGCACAATGAAAAACGACGTCGTGCGATGGTGCAGGCAGTCAAATAGCAACAATTCTAACTGCAACAAAAACAACAATAACAACCACAAACACAGTCAAGAAGCAGGCAACATAAAGAGCGCACAGTTTCGGCAGCATGTTGCAAGCAAAAGAACTTGTCGGCCACAAGCAACAAATGCAAATGTTGCAGCAACAATTTCCTCCTGGCAACAACAAGAACAACAACAAACAATCATTGAATGTGATATAACAAATTTCAATTTCAATTGCAATTTATTGAAATCTAGTTTTTTAACGCATAACAAAACGAAACGCATTCGCAGCAGACATTCGATAACGTCAACGTCAACGGCGACGGCGACGCTGACGTCGAAGTCGACTGCATTGCTGCTGATATTGCAATTTAGTATCGTAGTTTTTTTATGTAATTTTAATGTCGGTTTCGCGGCAAAAGTTGAGCCTGGCCACGCCCAGTCGCCACTGCTGCCGCCCTATATGCTCGACTATGAGACGGGCGCAGCCAGCAGCGGCAGCGGCAGTCCCCGAAGTGGGCGCGCAGCTGGCGGGGATGTTGGCCACTATACGCACACCTGGGCGGTACACATACCGAACGGTGACAACAATGGCATTGCCGATGCTGTTGCCAAGGAACACGGTTTCGTCAATTTGGGCAAGGTGAGTACTGTACAAAAATATATAATGCATACACAAACATTGATTGCAATATTGAAATAATAAAAGATATGTCGCGATATATTCTGGGTTAAAAGATAAAAATTCATCTTCTGCTGGCAGCCATGAATCTTGTTGGAAAATTCATCAAAATATTTAAACATAGTTTTATTAGTAATTGGGTTGCATAACAAATATTTTTTAAGCTGTTTATCGTTGCGAATTTGCTTTAAAATAGCTATAAAACAGTTTATACCATCTTTGATACAATTTTTAGTCACATGTAAATTAATTTTCAATCATTTTTAAGCCTCCTTTTGAGCCATTTTCATTCCTTTTAAATTGAAGCAATTTTTTAGTCCTGTAAATTTCTTTTAAGTCTCACAATCGCTTTTAAAGCCGATTAACATCGCCTGGATACTAATCTTTAGGCGGTATTTAACTTCTTATAAAATTACTAGAAGCCACTTGCATTTTATTTGAACTACGTTTAAAGCATTTTTAAGCACTTTTAAATCTATAATTTATTTTATAAGTTTCCCTGTTTTTATAAAAGCTTTTCAAACAGCGAAACTATTTCTAAACCTCTATTCAATTTGTTCCTAACCCTGGTTTGGAAACTGGTCTTACATCACTTCTAAATCAGTTTTTTAACTCATAGGAATCCGTTTTAATAGTTTATAGTTTTACAGTTTTTTTTAAACTGGTTTAAAGTTTTTTGAAAGCATTTTAAAGGATTCATTTAAAAAACTGTATAGCCTATTTTGAAGCGATTGCATATTTAACAAAATATGCTTTAGAACTTTAATGAAGTTTTTAATCATATGTGAACTTTTTTAGATTCGCTTATATGTATTATATATTTTTTAAATAAACTTTAAAACACCTCGAAGCCATTTTAACACATTTTTCAACCTTATTCAAAACTGTTTCAAAGCGTTTTAATACTTCGTTTTGAATAGCCATAAGCCATAAACAATTGTTTGAAAGCGCTTTAAAAACAAGTTTCAACCCGTTTTAGATCAACTGCCGTCAATGAACTTTATTCAGTATAACCTTAGTTAACACATGCCCGGAAGGATTATAGCTTTAGTTCTTGCATTTGAACACAAATCGCTCACCAATAAAATCCCTTAATAAACTACTATTTTTTTATAGATCTTACACCTGTGTCTATTTAGTTGGCAAATTAAGCATTCATGTCTTTGCCAGTTGATTTCAAGCGTTGCCCGCAAGCCATTTTAGTTTGCCAAGCCCAACTACTGCCAAAGGGTTTGCCATACCTAGTCCTGTGCCTAACCCGCATCAGTTGATGATAAACTTTTGAAATTGCAACAATTTGGCTCGCACGCAAAGCGAAGAAGGGGCGCCAGGTAAACTTGTAGGCAGGACCTCTCTTTTGGCAGTTTAGCATATCATTAGAACACTTAAATGTGAGACTATTAAAACTTTATGCCATACCTATGTATACACAAATTTATATATACAAATACCTTTATACCTCTATAATACATACTTACATGTAAATCTATGCAAGGCGCTTTTGAAGTAACTTTCAGGTTATGGCAGTCCATCTTCTACTTGCAGATATGCGAGTTGTGTGTGCTGGATAAAGTTTTATGTTTTTTTTTACTCTCTTTTTCTACTTTTTATCCCTCGCTCTCTCTTTCCCTACCTATGCTGTATGTATATTATTTAAAGCATTGACCAAGTCTGATCTAGTTTCAGGGCAGGGTTCGCAGGTGTTGCAACTGGTCGATTGCTTTGGCAAACTTTAATCTGATTTCAGTCAAGCGACAACGATTCGCAAAAATCCCTCAACTGATACACTTTGTCACACAATTGAAAAACCAGACCAGACCAGTCCTGCGATTTCCTTTCTTTTCCGTCCCTCGCACACTAACTAACTGTCAAGTTACAACCGTAAGACGCACAAATTGCCAGTAATGGCAACATGAAGAGCAGCTTTATATTTCAAAAGCGAGGGTGATTTGAAGAAATTACAATTAACTTTAGCATTACAGCATTAAAAATATAAGAAAGAAATGAATATTTATTTGTTATAACTAATTAAATAATTATATAAAAATATAAAATATAATAAATAAATTACAAATTCAATTTATAGTTTATTACAATATTTAAATAGCTCTAGACATAAAATGTAAATCATAGACAATCTCTTCGAATTTTTAGAATTTGCTCATTTCGAGATTAAAAGATTCTGAGCTAAACCCAAATATCACGTATTTATTAAAATAATTACAATAAACAACGGATGTTATAATATTGGGCTGAAATAAGACATTTCTTTTTATTATTAATTGGGTTACCTTTTATTTATCCAATTTATTTCGAACTGAAATATTCAACATACTTGATTCAATTCGTTAACTTTGAAGACCACCCTCGCATATGCATGAATATATTTGGATAACCCCATTTGCTACAACTAACATTTGAAAGTTAAATTCGCCGTGGCAGTTACTTTTTGCGGCTGCTAGGGGTTAACTTGAATTCCTAGTTGGCATTTGAGTTTTCAATTGAGACGCGCCCAGGTGGCGAAAGCTGTCAACGAGCCTTTTGTTGGCGAACTAACTTGAGTTGGCCTTTCCAAATTGAAATTAGTGTCATTTACAATGGTGACGGCCATTGTGTTAATTGCCAGCTACAAAGGCCCAAAAACTCAATTTATTGAGACCCCAGCGCAAAAGTTTCTCGCTGGAAACCTCGAAACGAAACTCATTTAATATCTTTTCCGTTTGGGCGCCAAGGAATTACTGGAAGTTCCTGTTTTTTGCTGGTCGCCAGCTGCGAGTTAATTGAAAATTAATTTTAAATGGCATTGTTAGAATGAAGCCCTTTCACTGCGCTGGGTGTGAGAAGGGTGATGTTAAAATAGATGCCCATTTGCATAATTAAACGATGCCAAATGACAGTAAAATTGTGATGTTCTAAGCCAACTACTTGACCTAGATTGGGGACAAGATTAGATTGTTAGTTAGTAATAATTAAATAGCACTTTATTTTATTTATTTTATATAAACATATTTTAAAATAAAAAAAATCTGCTGTTAACGACGAACTGTTAAAAAGGCACTGTTAAAGTTTTGCTGTTATTTATTTTGTTTGCCTTCAACTTCTTAACATAACATTCTGTTAGTAAAAAACGCGAGAAATATAAATTAAAAATATATTTTATTGAGAAAATTCTCAGTTCTTTCAATTACCGTGTTCAAAAAGGTGAATTCATAAAATAATTTAAACTTAAATACGATGACTGAAACCTCTGTCACATAAGCAGTCTACCATTTCTTTGTTGTTTAACTATTGTAATATCGCAATAATAAAATTGAGAAAGTGTTGCTAATATTTCTCCTGTTTCCGCTGCAATTTCTGTTTGCTGACTCTTTTCTTGTTTTGTTCCTGCAAATGCCATTTGACAAACTCAGCGAAACTCAAGCCAACTAACTGAGCAAACAAGTTACAAGTGAAACACTAGTAGAAGGTAACAACAACAACAAGAAAAACAAATTAATAAACATTCAGCCAGCGACTTTTTGCCATTTGCTGCGCATTGCGACTCCCCATGGTGAATTATTTGTTTTTCTTTTTGTTTTTTATTGTATTTAGCAGTGGGCGTGGAACAAGATGCAACTTACGTTGCTTTCCAACTTCCACTTCCACCGAGTACCCCCTGTTGAGCTGGCAAACATGCAGAACTTTTAATGAAAACTATGGAGTGTACATATATAAGCATATATTTTATATGGATTATATGCATGTTTGTGTTTATATGACATCAACTTATACACTAACATATAAACTTTTGACACTGGAATTATAATGATAAAATACTGCATCAAAAGTTTTTACTCTAAAGGGGTCATATTAAGAGTTATTTACGGATAATAGCAATTAAGTCCATTTAAAATTAATGTGCTATGCATTAAATTTAGGGAGAGTAATAAAAGCTTATAAGTGCAGTGTTGTATAACAATGCAATTTGAGCTTTTGCGAAAATAATTTATATACGAAAAAAAAAATTTGAAATGTATCGTAAAAACGAATTACTGTCCCAGTAATTCTTCTAGCCTTCATGTTCCAACTGATTCAGTTATTTTAATAAATTTGGCAACTCTACACACTGTTTTTATGGATTGCTGGCTTAGAGATTACTTGTGTTGTGAACGGATATGAAAAAAGCTTTTAAGCACATTAAAGCTTACTTTTTGAAAAGTTAGAGTGTCAAGCATTCTCACTAAACTTAATTCAAGTAGGTCAATCTTAATTTTAACATTTTCCCTTTTTGCAATAAAGCGACATTAGCTGTTTTTTACTGTTTTTTATTCAGCTAAAAACTCGGCTAACGGTCTGCATTTTTTCACCGTTAACTTCGTTTTTTATCTAGATTAATCTTATTCCACTTTCGGCTCGTGTCATTGGCTCATTAATTGTGTTTCCAATTAAACTCGAATCCCTGGTCTGGGGCCAGCGCCGCCTTTAACTAACTTCTGACAAATGCATTTTTGGCGCACAAGTTTTTGAGATAAGCCAAAAGGCAATTTATGCGCTGCATTAATTTGCCTGGCTGACTGGCGGGCAGAATATACCTAAGCAGATCCTTTAAGCGTGTGTTGGTTGCCTGTCAGCTGCAGCCGTTCAGCTCATCTTTTCAGCCTTCTTGCCGCCTGTTCCCTCCCATCCCGTCCGGCTGCTGTTTGTCATCGCTTATCAGCGACTGCAAGCAGGCAACTTCCTTGACTGCCTTTCGGCCATTGTGTGCGATTCTTTGGACGTGGCTATTTAGATATATTTACATAGCACAGTCAGCCGACATGACAGCACCTCGTCTTCCTGTTTTTCGCTCTCCATGTTCCATTGTTCGTGTTGTGATAAATGTTATCGTTGTCCTGCTGCCCAGGCTAGGCGTGGCTCTGACTCTTCTTCAATCAGTTTCACTCATCAATTTAATTGAAAAGCCTCTCGGAATCGTTTGCCGCTTCACTTTGTTATTTGCCTTTTGGCTTTTTGCGATTTTGCTGCTTTTTTAATTAATTTTCTTCGCGCTTTTCTTTTTTTCATTTATTTTTTTTCGACTTTTTCGTTTTATTTTATTTATTTTGTATTCCTTTGTCGCGTTCTTAAACTTATCGCGAGGTTAATTTTGCCGCTACTTCGATTATTGATTGTCGTTGATGGGTTTTTTACTTGCCATTTTCCTTGCTGTCGATTGCACTTCGCCTCCTCCATTTTTCTTCTTTTTATTTTATTGCATTCGCATAATTAAAATCACGGTCAATGATGTGTAAAGCATCAACCGCTTTCCTTCCTGCCAACCTCTCTCCCACTCCATCTGTCTGCCCCGTGGCTGATAAATGAAATTTCCACCTGGCAAAAGGATTTTTTTCAAGGCTTAATTTTATTTTATTTTATTTTTTTTTTTGGCTTGCTGATAAAGGTCAACAGCTCATTAACAAGGGTTGCTGCAACGCCGAGATGAAAGCGCTAACATCTTAGGCTGTGCCTCAAAAGTATGCTACATTTTTGATGTCCCTATTTCTTGAGAAAGGTAGAGCTTGCAACTGCTTTTCAATAGAGCTTAAAACTGTCAAACGTGGCACTTTGAGAAGCAGTAACAATGTCCAGACTGTCAGTTGGCCTATAAGAGTACCTAGATCAATAGGCTCTTCAATGATTTTTATAAAAAGTTCAAGTCTAAACCAAAAATAAATATTTTCCTATAAATTTCATGAATCTATATACACTATACACTAAAAATATAATTGAACTTTTATCCGAAACCAAGGAAAATGTTAAATAAATTATTAAAAATATTAAATTTTTTTTAAATTCTTAATCCTACAGGCACACAAATATTAAGGCGTGAAATTGACTACGATAAATTTGGTTTACTTTGAGACAAAATATGGCTTTAAGACATAACATTATTTGCATAAAAAAGTAAAAATGATAGAAAATAAAAATTATAAAATATTGTAAATAATAAAATATAGTCTACTCATATTCTCAATTATCTATTAATTCAAGCTTTTGCATATGCAATATGCCTAATTTACAATTATATCAGAATTTTTATGCACAGTTTTGAGTTTGAGTTTCGTCGGCAAATTGACACAATTTTCATATCATATTTATTCGCTCTCTTCTTTTTTTGCCCTGCTGCATGTGGCGAACAAAAGTTGCGTGTGGTGATATATATACGTGTACAAATATATAAATTTCTATGTATGTTTACAGTTACATAGTTGCTGTAGCTGCATCCTTTTGTGTTCGCTGTAGATTTGTTTGTGTGCGTGTGTGGCACCACTCTCACTTCCTCCTCCTCTGATGTGTGGCCCATGGCGGATATCGTTGATAAATTTCAAGTCAAAAACTCGGAAAATATTTATGACTTAACTTTTGTTTTGTAACAAAGCTACACGCGCCACACTTAACCACACTCACGCACACTCTAACACACATGCAAAGGCATTTATCTGTCGAGTGCGACGCGTTGGCTTTTGTGCTCGGAACTGGCTTTCAGAATTGTCACAGAACTTGGCTGCTGCTTTCGTTTATGCAAATAGCAAAAAAGGATTTTGCTAGCTCAGCTATTTGCCAATGCAAAGTGGTAGAGCTGCTTGCTTGAGTACAGAGAAAACTTTAATCACATGACATGAAGAAATATCAAAGTTTGTATATTTCTGTCATTGATCCACAACTTGGCAGTGCAATTTGATGCCAACTTTTGGCTTGAGCCTTGTATCTAATTGAAAATGTAAGCCAGAATGCGATTGACTGTGAAATGAGTGAGTTGCAAACACACACACACTCACACACATACAGCAATTCTTAAGCGCAACTTTTGAACGAAATAAAATTCAATGAGGAAAAATTCTTTACTGTTGAGTTGAAAATTAAGTTTACTACTTTTTTGCCACAAATGAATGAACTTAATCAATGAGTGAATATTCCCATAAGCAATTCAAATTTTTTCCGAATACTTTACATATATATTTGTATGTGTGTGTGTGTCTGCGTGTCTGTGTATGTCTTTTGGCTGGCAATAAAACTTTGCAGTCTGGCCAATTGCCGAAAAGTTGCAGCTGCCTAATAAATATGTCAGAAATTCATTTGAACTTTTTGCCAGCTCAAAAATTACTTGAATTTATTTTTCACAGTTCCAAAAATGCATGCACTTTGAACGCCGCTGGTCTGAAAGTGCTCAATTAATTTGGTCCCAACAATTTCCGGGTAACTAGAGCAAGAGCAAAAAAAAAAAGAAATAATAATTCGGGCTGTTGGGAGCGACTGTTTAATGAATTTTCATAGTACGGCACGGTTGCCAACAGCTGGCAATGTTCCTTGTTATTTTGATGGCTTTCTAACGAGCAACACCGGCAATTGCCAATCATGATAATGATCAACATCGGTGTCAGCCTGGGCATCATCATGATGACGAGCAAAGCGGCTGTCATGCAGATAGGCAGTTAAATTAATTAGCTAAAATTTGCTACAACACTCTCTTGAATATTTGAAATATCTTTGCCAGTGTTGAGTAACATAATGAACAGACACAAAATAGTTAATTGATGAAAGGCAATGGGTATATCTTTTTAAATCAGTTTTTTTTCTGAATATACAGTGACTTATATTAAATTTAAATATAGTTTGAAGACAATTGTCTAATAAAAATTGTTTACAAATAATCTTCAGGAAAATGTTACAAATTACAATAATTTATTGAATTGGCTTCCCAAACTTAAAAAAAAACGTATTACTGTTTAAACTTGACTATTGTTTTTATATTTAAAATATTTTTATAGAAAAAAAGCCTTTTATATTTTTTTGTTGTGCAACTGTAAAACGAAATATTTTTACTTATCAAGTACTCTTGTTTTGCACTGATAGCGGAAGAAGTTGAAGCAAACGTTTTTCATTCATATTACGATATTTTAAATCATTTTCTTGTTTAAGGCGTTGCTTTTGTTGGTATGAACAACAAATCGCCAGCGGAACATCAATATCGGGCATGCAAACATTCGTTTAAATACTGTTTGCATATACCCTGTAAGAATGCAAACAAATTGATACGAAGTTGTGCACTTAATAGCAACTATTCGGCTTTAAATAGTCTTTTATTATTATCTAAAATTAGTATCTACGAAAAAATATTAATCAATTCTTTTATTTATTAACTATAGTTAATACAGGATATATTTTAGCCTTTCCTATTTTAGCTGTCTTTAGATGCTTCTCTATATTCTTTCTTTCTATATATTTTCTTATTTTTTTAACGCCCAATCGCATCGCATTTTTTTTTCCTTATCTGTTTCGGGTTCTGACAGTTTACTGCTGCTTTTTAATATACTTCGCTTTGCAAGAAAAATAGCAAAATAATAATAAAAGAAAATAGCTTAGCACGCCCCCAAAAAGTCAAACTGTGCTACACCCATTATTTTGGCTAGCTCTTATTTTTGCGTAAACATTTTGCAGCGATTTATATAGATGATTTTTTTCTAAAGTCAAAAATTATTAGAGGCTCCATTTTTTTTTTTTTGTATATTTTAAAAGTTGTTCTCGGTCTTCTCTGTCTGGCCACGCCCCTTTGGGCTATTTGGCGGCTATTGCCGCTTTGATGATATCCTCCCTTTCGCTGTTGGACGTCGCCTCAATTGAAGTGAAAAATTGCTAATGGCCACCAGGCGGACGGCCACACACAAAGCAGGCGCCAATTGGCGATTGCCCCTAACCAGAACAGCGTCCCTGATACCCCCGCCCTATAAAACTGTAACAGTGACTGCCTGTAAATTGCTGCTGTGATTTTAATTAAAAGGCCCAAAGCACAGAGCATATGGCCAGTCGCCATCGCAGTCACAGTGACTGCACAAAAATTTCTCACCATATTGCTAAAGTTAAAGTTGAGTTGATTTTAGGGCCCTTTTAATTGCCCCAATGGAGAGTAAAAAAAAAACAATCGAAGAGAATAAAAACAAAAACTGAAGCGGAAGAAAAATTTATACAGTGCCCAATCAAGCGTGACAACTTTATGGCAAAGGCCAAAGTGAAAATTTGAAATTGTGGCAAATATTTTGACTGCATAAATATTGGTCATATTTTCAGCCATCGGGCATATTTTATATCCTGTAAATGTAGGCATCGGGGAAAAGGGATATAATACTGCTGAAAAAACTGACATCCCAAGTATATATTTGTATATCTTTTATATCTTTTTACTTTATTTCTTTATTTATTTTTCTAAAGCTAGTAATCAATTTAGAAGTTATAACTTTCAGCAGATATTAGCATCAGCGCTGTTTACAGGTCACCGCATAGTCGAGCACTCCCAATGTAATCACATCAATTTGCACAGAATTTCTTTATTGTATTTTTTGCGCTTATCCAAACAAATCGTTAGCAAATGCATTTCATTGAGGAATACGTTCGGATGGTATAGGATCCATGAAACGATGATTGCGCAATCAAATCATCGCTTTCCGCTTGATTAACGGTATGTCATGTTTGCCATAATCTACCGCCAGTAATTATGAAAATGTTGGTCTATAAAATATTTGTCGAAATTCAATAAAATTTGGTTTGATGCCCACACAAAAATGTGCAAGCAGTCGAAACAATTAAACTTGATGAGCCGAAATGGCCAGGTCAAATTTAATAAACGTGCATGACAGTGCGGAAAAACTAGTGTTAAAATACAGCTAGAGGCAATTTATTACAATGTTCATGGTGTCCAATATGCATTTGTATATAAATTTTTTGAGAAAAATTCTTTATGATGTTATATTTCTGGTTTCACTTTTTACCTATACCAATTTTTATTGATTTACAGTCAGATAGGTTGACTTAAAAAATAATGAGACAATTAATTAAATTTATATTTAAATTATTTGAGAGAAAGCCTTTTTAATGGTTGTTCATTGTTTAAGTCAGATATAGCAGCAGTGATTATACCAAAATTCAGTGTTATAGCTCATTTCACTGTCAAGTTGTGATGCCGAACCACTACACGACCCGGATCTCTCAGAAAGAAATAGCCTCAAACACATGTCGACTACGTTATACAGCTGTATTAAAATGATGCCATAAAGCTCAATAGACGTCTCGTAGTCTGTGCGCGCACATAAATTTCCAACACCAGCCACATGCTGCGTATACTTGACATTTCATCGATTCGTTAATATTGCGCATACGTCGTGTATGCGCACAATTTTTATCACTTTTCTGTATTTGCCTTTGAGACTTGAATGCCAAACGTTTAACCTGCTGTGTAATTAAATTGCAATTAATGAGCCACAGTTTTCTCAGCTGCCGTTGCATTTCGGGCCTTTAAATGTTTCTGGTCAACAACAGGCAACAAACATAAAGTGCCAGAGGTACCACAGGCCATGTGCATAATGTGACTATAAATCATTGATCACCTTCTGGCCGTGCACAGCCACAATACTAGAGTGAAGCAGCCTACGGTGCAGGTGATGGATGGAGAAGGCGAGCACAGGTCAAAGTCTGAATATTTGACTGAGTTATTAGAGCTGGCAGTCATATATCATAACCGTTTGTGTATGGATTGGCATTTTAATTGCCAGGCACTTGGAATTGAACTGCCAAGTTGAATGTGAAGTGAACAACCAATGTGTGGGAGCTAAACGAGAATTCAATTTTATATTTATTTGACTCACAAATTCGGGGAAAATTTCTATTTGACGTATGATAGAATTATATATCTGATATATGTGGTCTTTACTACAACTACATACTAATAAAAACTTCAACTATTTTATATAAATCAAATCTTTCTATGTGTCTTTTTGTTAAATTTTAAAGCTTTGATTCAAATTTTATATATATTTTAAAAGATTGAAAACTATTATATATAATAAAAATAAAATGTTTGCAATGTATACAAATAGTTTGGTAATTTTTTATATAACTCATTTTGGTTTTTAAAGCTTTATGATAAAGTATCCACAAGCCACAAATCTACAAAGAGATCAACATATAAAAATACTTTTTAGTCTTAAAAATTAATTTTTCTAATTGTCACAACAATTGCAACATAATCGAAATACCCTTTGTTAGTTCACAAAAAACCCACTTTGTTGTTTTGCGTTTTAAATTTGTAATCAGTGTGATGAAAGCATTGCCAGGCGATAGAAAAAGAACTGTGTCTAAAAGCATGACTAAAATTGTATCTTTGCTTTTATATTTTTGTTTTTTATATCTATTTATGTATTTTTTATTTTTATTTTTTTGACAAAATTAAACGGCATGCTAAAAGCCTTGTTACGATTTGGCAGGCATTCAAAAAGTGGGCTACACAAAAGCATTTCACATGACATTGAAAAGTTGCCCAACAGCAGCGGCAGCAGCAGCAAAAAGGACGCACAAAACGGATGGCAATCAGCGCTGCAATTATGTATGTGTGCGTGTGTGTGTGCAGTGTGTTGAGTGTGTGTATTGAACTTAGCCGTTGACCTTAGCCTGCTTTTTGCACTGACACCAGAGCAGTCCCCACTGTACACTTAGTCATTTTGTCATTTACTTGTTAGGGGTACTACAGCAATACTATATATATACGTATATATTATATTTAGCAACTATATATGTGTATATAAAAATGTGTTGCATATTTTTAGGCAGCAGCAGCAAGCAGTGTCTGTGTTCGTTCATGGTCAGCACTGCAGTCGAGCGACGTTCAACGTCAACGTCAAGTGGCGCACTCGGTGTTGCACTTGAACCATAATGAAAGCATTTGCTGCCACATGCATTGCATGTGAAAGATAAAAAGAGAGACAAATAAAATAAAAACGAAAGAGAGCAAAAATAGCATTGCTTAGTTTTTCATTTGTGTGGGTGTGTGTGACATCTAACACTTGTCTGCACTTTTCTATTGCACTACTTACCGCACAAGCCCCATCGTTAGAATTTAAGATTATAAACGGGCCTCAAAAATGCATGAGGCTGCAGTTTCATTTATTTTTGTAAAGCTGTAAAACAAGAACTTAAAGTCGTTTAGAACTTTTTATCAAGACAATAAACAAAAAAAATTTTTTTAAAGTATTCAATGTAATGCAAGATTGCATTAAATTTTATTTTGGGAAAAATATATACAACGATACAATACTTTTTGGAGCATTATAAAAATGATTAATTTTAAACAATTCCCAAAGTGAAATTCAGTTCAAAATTATTAATTAAAGTTTTTCTTTAATATAATATATAATTTTATTCGTGTCTTGAAATTATTTAATTTGGTTGAATTTGGTCGCAAATGGTAACTATTTCATTTTAATTTAACTTTGACATGTGTAATATAATCAAAATAATATTTATAATGCGTTACAAGTAAAAATATTTTATATATATATTTCGCTTTCATTATTTTTTAAATTGGAAGTACAAGCGTAAAAGAATTAAGTTTAGCGAAAGAAAAATCAATACGATTGCTCTTGTTCTGCTTTATGGCGTTTGACACAATTGACACTCCTGCATATCCAATATCGATAACGTTGGCCCTTTGCTTG
Source organism: Drosophila nigromelanica (assembly GCA_004149465.1). Lineage (NCBI taxonomy): Eukaryota > Metazoa > Arthropoda > Insecta > Diptera > Drosophilidae > Drosophila > Drosophila nigromelanica. Next base: position 1,146 of record SCDS01001007.1, on the reverse strand, counting down.
TTGTAATTGACCAAGTCCGACACATGCCACACGTGCCACAGATACCGTTGCTCCGTTGGCCCAAATATCATTAACACGTTCAGTCAATGGGCATAAACGAAGTTAATTTATATTTTTTTTTCTGTTTTTCCTTCGACCTCAGCCAAAAGTGTGTCTTAGGGGGCCCAGCCTCGACCTGGATAGTAAGCAACTTGTATAGCTGGCAATTCAACACATTAACACCTATTAAAGACCACACATACACACACATACATGCAGGTGGGCAAAACATGGAAAAGCACGGGAAAAGTCAACGGGGCAGTTGTGCAAATGGTCACATAAATAAAAGCGCCTGTCTGCCAAGTTATGAATAATCACAACAGCAACAACTACAATGGCCCAAGCACACACACGAGTATACACTTTTGCATATACATATATATGTGTGTGTTTTAGCTATCGTAATTAAGCTCTTGGCTTTAGCCAAGACTAAGTGGCGCCTGCATTTGAAATGGCGCCGCTTAGGGCTATTTTTATGGCCAATGCTGTGCAATGGAGCGGCAGCTACATCTGCCTAGCAGTGAACACACACAAATATATATATATACATATATATATACATATACAGGTGTGCACGCATTAGTCGTAGCCATAAGCGACATGAACATGCCCCAGATAAGAACAGTTAGCCGGATTATAGCGTATGTGCCTTAGCTCTACAAATCTCAGAGTTAATTAAAAGTCATTAGTGGGCCGCATAATTGCAGCTAAACGAAATGCCAAGCGGCATAAACGACTGGGCTAAGAGATAACAGCAGTACGTCGGCAAAAGCTGGTTAACATACAAGAGAAAAGCCTTTGAAGTCGCCTTGCACAAAGCGTAATTAGAAAAAAACTACGTTCATTCAATTATTTCTTTTATCGGTGCCATCCATTGGATCTGTTTTCCAGGTTCATAAATTAATATTCAAATCAAATAATATATATATAATAATACTACTTTGTGTAACGTAAATTGTATGTATCACCTGTGGTCTATTGTTCCTTGCCCTATATGTAAAATTAGATTAAGTTTCCACTGAAGGTAACAAAAAACCAGTTTATAATACAAGAAATACAAATTTTTAGGAAAAAAAAATATATATATAGATCTTTATTTCAAAATAT